>JBBMOE010000003.1:5125161-5136787 GCA_037975065.1 Chaetodon trifasciatus
AGCACAGAATGGCATTGAGTTATGTATGAGATGATTGGCACCTGCTTGCAGATGCATCCTCATTATTAAATTAGGGGTAGCAAAGTTTTTACTAGACAAACTCATCATCATATAGTCCATGCAATCAGGTGATTATACCTAAACAGCTACTTTGCAATTTGCTAGTCAGCTAACTCCCCACCTAACGTTAGCTCGCTGACCGGATGGAGATGTGAACCAACTCGAAGAATCAGTTCTTTTAATTGTAATGTGGCTCTTAATATTGTGTATTAGCCCTGCTGATTTTATTATTTGGGATCTAGTGGTGGGTAAATGCGCATAAATGCAGTCTTTTTCAAAATGCAGCATAGGGCTTATTCACCTTTTTATGAGTTTACCATTACTTAGCACTGAACAGTTTAGCCAGCAGCTATTTATAGTTTACCCATCTTTTATTTTACTATTACAGCCCCTCTGTGACTTTGTCTAATTACTGTTAATATCTCAGCTCTTTCCCTCACCCCACACAACAGCAGAACGGAAAAGCCTGCAAATTTTACCATTTTAGGTTACATAATACTTTTATAAATAAAATTCAAACATGAAGTAGCTTTTCTTCTAATCATAACTGATTGTCCTTATCCAACCAATTATATATAGTTATTGATGCATTCTTAGTTTTCAATCTAATCAATCTAGACTTGTGCAGGTGGCTATTTCCTGACTTAATGCGGGAGGTTAGGTGGTGTTGAAAGGCAGGCTGTTCCACCAATTGTGCATCTTCTTTTTTGCTCCCCCATTATAAAACACAACCAGACGCCCATGGATATTACATAATCAGAGAGGTTTAGGAAATAAACAGCTCTTTAAACCTTTAGTGAGAAGCATACATATGCAGATCTAGACACATGCATTGCACAAGTAAATCCACTGCACACTGGCACACATGCACAGACGCACCTCTGCACACCCAAACACACACCGAACAACGGTAAACGTAATCAAAGTGTCAGTCCCTATACTCTCATCAAAAGAATTCAGTGAAAAATCAATAGGGGACACAAACAGAGGCAGTGCAGGCTGAGGGAGAAGTCTCTGGTGTTATTAATGTATAATGATGGTCTTTCTCAAGGATCTCCAGAGGAGGGGCAAAGCACTCACACCTCTGAAGTGCAAAGTCAAAGGCAGTGTTGCATCTCTCCCCGGCTGCTCTGTTAATTCCCTAACTTAGCCCGAGGTTAGCCATAGGTGTGGGACATGATTGAGGTTACTGATACATCGGATTCTTTGCAGAGCACTTCGCTCTGCCCTCTCCCTTTTTCAGTTAGAATATCAACCCTGTGGGGCCGAGCTATTTCATCAAACACTGCACACAAACTTGCAAACACACATTCTTGAGAAGCGAGGGTCTGGAGAGGACACTGAGTCTGGTGGCAGATAGAGGTGACATTTACTGTACTAATTAGAGTTAAATCTGGGAGATGGGGGAGTGGGAGTTTGGAAATATGGTGACCAGCATGCCATCTTCTCAAAGCTACTTAGTATGATGATTATCTGTGATAGTTTACAGGATACATGGGATGGATCGTATTCTGAGCTCTGCTGTCATCTCCCTCTCGGCTTCCATCCTCTTCAGTGAGTCAGGTGTTCCTTTGTTGCCTTTGTAACTTCGACCCATGTTTCCAATCCCGTAGCCGTTGTTGTATGACTCATGTATGCCACGTTGTGTCGTCTCTGTCTCATTAGAGCTCTGTTTGCCTATTGGCTCACCATCAGGATGTCTCAGTGAGCCGCCGAGCTGTGTTTGTTGAATGGTTTGTAATTATCCGCAGGCCTCCCTTGGGCGATGCTCCCAGGCACCTCTGCAAGTACATGCTGCTCCACCCACCATTGAACCTTTTCTTTTGGAGCTGTGTGAGCAGCAGAATGACTGGGAACAAAATAAAAAAGTGCAAATAAAGTGCTGGAGGTTTATTAGAACATGCAAGCAGGAGAAATCAACCCGTCTGTGCACTGTTTACCTGCAGCCTCATCTTCCTCTGCAATCAACTCTCAGCCCTTTTCTCACAAATTTCCCCCTGCTTCCTCAATCTCTCTTCCTTTTCAACTCATTGTACTGCATGACATTAACCAAGCTTACCTACCAATAGCACACAAGTATGTGATCCTATTGCCCTCTCAAGCAACGTAAGGTCTTTAATGTATTAAATGTAGGGCTGAACTCCCACAGTGGTTTAAGTCCAATCTGTACCTCTTTGGGGGATTGGGAATTAAGTAGGCAGGAGGTAATCCAAAAATACTTGTTCTTATAATGTCTTATAATTCCATTAAGACTCTTTACCCCCTACGAGGATGTTCCTGCACCTGTAGTGCAGCCCAACCCTTAACGTGACTTACTTGGTTTCCATTAAATCACTCCGCAGTCTCAAACCACATGTGTTTGGCTGTTCTCCCTTTTGTAAGTGATTAGAAACATCAGACTTTATTGATATGGAAGGGCTCGTTAGCCAGCCTCCTCCTTCTTTCTTAGAGTCCTTTGGCTTATTTTTGCTGTGCTTTATTAACATCTGAAGATAGGGGGTTCTAAAGTGACACCTTCCACACATGCAACAGCAGCTTGTAGTTTATTTACACCTTGCAAAGGTCATCCAGCACTGTACACTTCTTCAGCAACTTGCATCTTTTTGTTCAGACCTGCTATGTTAAGCATCCAGTGTTTTTTATTTTTGTCTTTTTTGTGTTCTTTGGCTTGTGGCACATATCTTTAAAGCATACAATGCAATCCATATTATCGAGGTGCCCTACAGCACTTCATTGAGCTTGGCCACTAGCATGCACCGCCACCATTATCGCATCCTTTGCACCTGTGGACAATATGCATTTTACTCTATGTGGGAAAGCTGGTCTCAACATGATATTCAATGGCACGCTTTCCTCTCCCTCTCTCTCTCTCAAAATCAGCCTTCAAATCACGGAGGAGAAATGCAGTGTGTACATAATTTGCGTCTACAGCATGTAATCTGCATTTGAAAGTTTGTTATCATTTCGCAGAATTTCACGAGACTGCACTGCGTGACCCCAGAGCTCTGGATCAGTTGGAGTGTGTGAGAGAGAGTCTCTCCTGCGGTGCGATGCAGTAATGTGTATGAAAATGCCAAAGACGGGAGATGAAATTCTACTACTTCACTCCGCCGTGACAGTGCACTTTCAGGTGAAACCACAGAGACGGAACCAAAGAGAAGAATGAAAATGATATATAATAACCATAATATCACAGTCATGCTGCTTGAAATATTGCACCTATTGGAGTTGATGGCAGATAGGCCAGGACGTCATGTCAACCCACTGAATCCATTCCTGGCTAGAGAGGAAGGTAAAAATGTGTCTTGAAAGAAGAGGGATGTGTAGGTTGAGTGGTCATGGATGAAAGAGACTCCAACTCTTTCATCTTTGTGTGTCATAAAGAAAGAAAAAAAAAATCAATCAGTGTACAAACACTGTAAAATTACTGAGTTAGGGAGCAGGCCAAAGGTGAGAGGCTCTGCTCTCTGCAAAGCATTAGCTCATCTCAATACATCTGGCCTTTTATCTTGAATCTCCTTCTATAAACACTCTGAATAATTGCTACTTGGCTAAACAGACTGGATGCTGCTAATATTTGTTTTAAGGTAAATCAGTGACCACTTTCTAAATTTGGAGCGACTGTTTCTCCCATGAATTATGTTCAAATGTGACTAATATGAAAGAGCTCAATATCACATGTTTGGAGAGCAGGAACCCAATGCTCAACAATATGGTCATATTAAACATGTCTGCAAAGTGTTCGAAGACTGTTTTTGCTCATTTCTTCACGTGCAAATCTACATTTTCATTTATTTTGCCCAAATATCCAGAGGTGGCAACTGATGATCATGATGAGGGAAAGAAACTACTTGGTTAGGAAATCATCATGAAGAAAAAAAGAGATGCAAACATAAAAAGAGCTCTGTTTATTGATCAAAACATTACGATCCAGGCATGAGATTTCATCCAACTCATGACAAACCACAAAGATGTGGATGTATTTTAATGGTGGAGCATGAGGGAATAATAGCACAGGCAACAACAGGTAGACAATAAACATTCAAGGTCTCATCTATTCAAGGATGGATATAAAAGATGGATATAAACAAGGAGCGGTGCAATGTGATACAAGTGCACCCGTGCAAGGAAATGACCAAAAAACTCAAAATGCAAAAACGAACCCCACCCTTAAATTCAGTAATTACACCCGGGCTCAATTAAAGTTTGCCAAGCCGTAGCAACACTTCATCTATCACTGCACAGCTTAGCTGAATGTCTCCATTACACCAGTGTTTTGACCTCTTTTGGTCTTTCTCATCTTAACTTGACATATCAGGAGTTTACAGTTATATATTTAAAAGCTGCATGTTTTACAAAAACAGAGGTCTATACATGTTTAGAAAACGAAAGCATCGTCCACATCCAGCTTTGTCTCTGAAGGAATGAGCATGAAAAATCAGAAAGAAGATCGAGCAGTTCAACGCTGGCTATGTGCCACGTCTTGGCGGTCCTCCAATTAATGCCTTAGTTTGGGTTAATGTATTGTCATGCCCCTTTGATACCTTGCAATTGAGGATTCTTGTTGCAGTGACTAAACCAATAAACGCAACATTACTTTGCAGCCTGCAACATAAAAAGGACACCTCTCTCTTTCTCAAGCTGATACCATTTTAAGCTGTTTGGGTGCAATGAGATAAACTTAGTGCACCGGGTTTAAATGATGTTCCTCTACACTTCATCATGTTTTATTCATTGGTTGATTGATTGAATGAGTGATTGATCGATTGCTTTCTTCTAAAAGCGCAAGTTTAGTGGACAGTAGTTCTTCACCAGTGCAAAAAATAAGGAAATTCTGGTCACATTATGATATATATTGAGGCAGTTTATGGGAATGCACACTGGCTCTGGTGCAGTGTTATGCTGAGTATGGACGATTGTTCCTGAGGAGCATACCTTCTGATAACATTCTGTTGTTCTACTCGAGCTGTGCTGGCAGCCGCCCTATCCTTCTGAATTCATCTCCACCAGCATGAGTTCGAGGGGGTTGCATTTAATACATCCTGAAGTGTAAGCACATGCCGTTCTTGTAAAGCCAGGTTAGTAAACTGACATCATAACCACTGTGGTATTTTTACACAGCCTGTCTAGAGGCTGGTGCACAGCAGAATTTAAAATGCTGAAATTTTGTAGGAAAATAAATTAATTCCAATGAAATTGTTGCAATTAGAGGATTTGGTTGAAGGGGTGAATAAATCTGCAAATTTGTGCCAGTGCCCAAAACCAAACAGTACAGAGAGCCAGACAGGTGAAAATGGAGCAAGCTATTGTAGCTTATCAACTCTGTTGCATCATCCACAATCATTAAACCTCATCAGTCAGATCAACTGCTTCACAAAAGGGAGCACAGTTCTCCTTAAGTCCACTGTCTTCTTTCACAATGACTTGTGCTGTATGTGACTCAAACCACATCGGCTGTCCATCAGTTTTCTCCTTACTGCAGAGTCATCTGAGACATTCTGCAGAAGACACGACGACTCCTGGTTGCATTTGAAGTCTGCAGAGCACAGTGCGAACATGAAAGGAGACAGGACCGTTCCCTGTGGGGCTGCAGAGCTACTTACCAGCTGTACAGACACACAGTGCCACAGCTGCAGAGAGCAGGATCTGTTAGGTAGTCAGGTATTATTGTATCGCTCGACTTATGGGGTTACAGCTACTGCAATGCACGCTTAACAACAGAAATCAACCTAAGAAGGAAGTGAGTAACATTTCCCATGATGTAAGATATGTGTTTATGCAAAGCAGCTTCAGTAAGTTGATGCAATGTGTATTCATAACAAGAGTGGTCAGTTAACGCTGATGAAGGAATAATATGAAAAACCCTGAACTCGAGTGAAACTGTTTCTGACAGGAATTAAATGAGTGTAATATAGATGTGATTGCTGCAAATTCAATTATAGTAACTGCGTGTTCTGTGTGTTATATTCATTTAAAATGTAATTCATGGATAAACCCCTGAGATGCACCATCTTACTTTCAAAGGTGTCCTCCGCGGCAAAAACACGGAAATTATATACAATTTACGAGCGTTTTAATGTATTTTTGTGGAGGGAAAACATGTAGTCAGCTGAGTCGACCAACGAACGGCAGACCGAAAAGAAATTACAGGAGAGCATGGAGAAAAAGAAAAAACTCCGTTCTAAATATAGAAGTGATTACGATGCTCAGAGAAGATAAAAGATGCACTTCAAATGTCGAGAGCAGATGGGGGCCACTCATAAAGTGTCATTTGCAGCACTCATTTTATCACAGGTAAAGTTACAAACAGCTCTGTCCCCTTGTTAAATGCTTTCTCAGAGGGACAGAATGAGCACACGCTGTCTTGTATCATCTATATTTTGCTTGCTTTGCAAATCTTGTGTGTGTGTTTTTTTTTTTCTCAAGAGAGCAAATGAAAACAAAATGGGATCTCTCCAGTCACAGATGTAAGTCCAAGAAGATCGGATGACAGCTGTACTCAAAAAACCCCCCTCACTATATCCATAGCGATTGCTTTTGCTTGATCGGTCAACCTTGTTCTCCTGTGTACCAAAGGACTAAAAAAGTGTACTGTCATTGTACATTTTCAGCTGGAAAGATGTCTGATATCTGTAAAACAGCAGCAAGTTAGGGGAGGGTTAGGGTTACCACTGCCCGCGTAAAGGTGGGCGCACATTTTTTCTTACAATAACTAGAAGTGATGTATTGATTTTTTCTTTCAGGGTTATGAACATTTTTATATTAGCATTTTTCAGCAATCTCAAAATCCATTCTTGACTTGAATATGCATGAGCTCATGGTGGAGTGATCTCAGTGGACTGTATATGTCTGCAATGTCTTCTGTATGTTCACGCACTTTGACTTAAACTTACGCTAAATATGCTGTTAACACAAAATTGACGTGTCATCACCTCATAAAGTTAATACGCTGAACTTGTAAGCATCCAGCAGACGCAGAGAAGCAGTAACATTCATTTGGAGTCCCGCTCATGATCACTGGATGAGTGTAAATACAATATTCACTTTGCTTTTAGCTCTGTTTTGGTCACCACCAACTCATTATCTGCTAAATACTGCACAATGTTCATCAGTTAGACATTTACTTTGTTTGGTGTTGGGTGAGAAAATGGGTTTTTAGGAGCTTTTCGGCTGAAAACAGCTGTTGCTTTGACACTTTGTATGGATGATCAGTGCTATAGACACAAAGCTTTCATCTCTCTGCATGCAAATTTACTTGAGGTACACAGAATGCCAAACTATATCCTCTTCTTCTCTCACTTTTTATACATTCCATCCCACAGTGTGAAGAGGAGTGCAGGAGCTCATGGTTGACTGCTGACAAGGCTGCTGCACAGCCAAATTGCTATAATGCACTGTCAATCTGACGAATGGGAGGTGAAATTAAAAAACATCGAGAAACAACCTCAAGGAAACAAATCTCGGGCAGCCCGGAGTGATGAAACAACAATTAGCAAACTTCTACACTCACCCGCTTAAAGTCAAATCAGCCACTGAAGACATCAGAGCATTTTGAAACTGTGTTTAGTCCATGCACAAAAACCTTTATGTGACCACTTATCTGAAAAAGCAGAAAGCAGAGAGCTGTGCAGTTTATAGATCAAATAAGATGTCAGGTTGCATTTATACTTTTGTGAATCCCCTAAGCCAATTAATACGTCATTTGAATGTCACCAAGTTGTTAAATGAAAGTGCTGCAATTGTATTTTCTTTAAGAGGTTTAGATATAAAACGACTAAATTACATTATACGTTTTTAACAACACGGTTTCATGTCTTACAGTGCCACTTAAGTTTTTGTATCTTCTATGATACTGTGAAGAGCACAGAAATCCTGTAAGCCTAGAAAGCTTCATTGCCTCTAGGTGCTGCTTTGGATTCTATACCGAGGATGTGACAGCCCCCAGGGCAACAGTGGGGGTTTTCAGTGACAAGCAAGGGGAACTGGCCACTATGGAAAACCCCCGAAATGTTTGGTCAAATCTCGGCCTTTCTAGATTTGGGAGTCGAGCTGCGTCGGGTCTCAAAGTCTCAACAACCAAAAAAAGTTCAGAAAAGGCAGTTTGTAAATGCTGGTTGGTATTGAAAAGTAACAACATCTAAGCTTTCTGATGATAGTTGCAAATACTTTGAAATGCTATTTATGTGTGCATCATAAATACATTTATTTATAATTTTACGTTTAAATATATATACAGTATATATATCAACTATTTTTGATCACATGGAAAAATATTTATGTGGAGAGTCACATATATAAATCCCAGAATGCATTTGTGAATCTTTCTGTGTGCATTCATTAATATTGAGACTCATCTGACTCATCTGACAAGACACAAATAATAATAATAATAATAATAATTTGCTACAGACTGACCAAACTCTCTGGACAAATATGCCCTTATTTTGAAGAAAAGTTGTATCTGGTTGCTTCCTCATCATTATTAATGCAAAGACTTTGATTTCAGTGTAAAAGCATGCTCATACCTAATCCCAGTCAGCGGCAGGACTGCCTCGTTATTCCAGACTAATTTATATCAATGCTGGATTGCACCAATAGTCCATCCCTTGTCACTCTGTTGAGAGGTTTTTCACAAGCACAGCAGAAGCATGAGTGCCAATCAGTGAAAGTAATTCTGCCAGAACACAATTAGAAACCCATTACACTATCAGGGATCATTTTCATTATTTTAAGAGGATACACCCATTACTCCTCCGACTGAAAATCTGGGATATTTTATGAAATAGTGGAATTGGCAATTTGATGGGAAAAAAAAAGAAAGAAACATCTGATGAGCTTTGTTTTGTCAGATCTAATGATGCCCAATCAGAGCGGCTGTGGCATCTAAATTAAATACATGACAAAACACTAGAAAAGTGAAAAGACCTTCTGCGAAAGAGCTCACAGAGAGTTTTTCTCACTCTTATCTGGAAGGCTTTGAATGCTTTACTTTAGGTTGTTGGCATGGCCTGCAAACATGATCCATGTGTTCTTAATTAGGATTGCTCTGATGTATCACTGAATCATCAAGAAGCTTTGCAAAAAAAAAAAAAATATGCCACTCATTGAAAGTCCACTTGCGTTATTCCAAATTGGAGCGTACAGTGTAGAATCAAGGAATTCTTCTCCAGGGACAAAACAAACAACGCCTACCACCTCAACAAAGATTTAATTATGATTTCATTTTACAGCAGTTTGATGTGGGAAGCTTACTTTGTAAGCAATCTAACCATCAGTTTCATTGTACTGAAGCATGTTTGAAGAAAAGTTACACGACATGTTTGAAACGCAAGTGAATATAACAAAAAAAACCCAAAACACCCACGTCGAGGCTATTTTTGCACAGCCACCATCAAGGCCTGAATCACATCATCAAATCAAACGGGCAAGAAAACAGGCAGAAAACAATCTCGCTCCCAGACAAGCAGTCCAGTAAATAAAATAGTCTGACGCACGGAATGAGCAGCCTTGGGACGGGGAAAATCAATTAAGTCAGGGGTCCGTTGGGTGTTTGGTGGGGGGGTGGGGGGGTTGTCTGCTGTTCCTTCCTGATAAGAACATTTCTGTGCTTGATTTGGTTATGCCAAGAGAAGATTATCGCCTGGCAGGAGCAGCAGTAGGACTTACTCATTAAGTGGTGGGTTATTGCCAGTCCTCAACACCGGAGCCAAAGTTTTAGTACATTGTAATGGGGGCTGGGTAAACACTCAAACACACTGGGAATCTTGGCCTGCTTTAGTTTTGCAAAATTAAATTGCCTGTTTTATGAAAGATGAGTTCTTCACCTTGATCCTATTTTAATGCCACGTGGCGTTGCTGCTGTGAAGGTATGGATTTTTGCAAAAGAACGAACAGAGGCATGCATTTATCCTTGAAAAGAATGGGACGTGGGTCATTACACTGGCTTCCCTGCTGCTGTTACAGTAGCTATTGTTTCTTTTTAAATGATTTGTGGGATTTGGGGATTTTTTTTTTTTTTTTTCTCTTTTGAACCAGCGGAGAATCCATGGATGAATCGCACTGCCAAACAAGCTGTCCATTTGTGGTTCAAGATGATAATTGGTCTCACATGAGGTAACAGTAGCTTAGTGATACTTTTCTGTCAATTATATCATGTCATGTTAATATATTTTGGCTCAGTGTGCTGTATAATATTCACTGTGGGACACTGTGAGGAAAGACTGGCTGTGAAACTCCTGCGAAAGCCTGAAAACTATGTTTAACGCTAAATTCCAGCGGAAACCAATTTTATTTTTTAGTATTGTAAATCTTTTAGACATCAGACGGGAAATATTTACCCTTAACCCCATAGGTATGTTCCTGATCTGCCCTTGAAAATGCTTGTTTGAGAGGCTTCGATAACGACACAAGCGCACCACCCCAGGTGCAGGAAATGAAAAAGCCCGTCATGTGTAATTGGTGTGTGCGGCATTGTGCTGAGCCACGGGGACCCAGAGTAAATATAACCTGACAGTGTGAAAAAAGGGAAAGAAAAGGTTCTTTTGATCCCTTATTCATCTCTCCCCTGTCACTGCCGGGGCTGCCGAGGTTGGACGATGGAAGGATGATTTTCCTTGAGGACCGCGAGAGGCTGCACCACAGTGTCACAGCCCAGACAGATGCAGCTGCACGAGAGGTGGGGGGTGAAATCGAAGAATAATG
Source organism: Chaetodon trifasciatus (assembly GCA_037975065.1). Taxonomy (NCBI): domain Eukaryota; kingdom Metazoa; phylum Chordata; class Actinopteri; order Chaetodontiformes; family Chaetodontidae; genus Chaetodon; species Chaetodon trifasciatus. The sequence goes on from JBBMOE010000003.1 coordinate 5,135,923, forward strand.
CTAAATGTGAGCGATTATAAAACATTTTCTTGTGGAAACAGAGGGCAAAGCCGGAGAGGATGAACTACCTTCCCTATTGAATTGAGTGTTTCACACACTGTATATATGTGAGGGGCCTCTGCGGCATTTCTTCTCTTCCCTCTTCTGACTAAGGCATCTATAATAAACACTCTACATTTGAAAATTTGACAGTAATGCTTTCTTTCTTCTTTCCTTTTTTCATACGTGCCCCAGTGGTGTCGAATGCATTGGCGTATTTAATGTGCAAACAGCTTTTGGTAAATGAAAGCTGGAAGAAGTGAGAGTGGGTGCATGGTAAGGGAGAGGGAGAAAAAAGACAGAAGGAGAGGAAAAGGGGAGGAGTGGGGAGACAGAGGCTGTTCATTCAAGCATAATTCCATTACAGTTGGTGGCTGCTGTGAAGAGGAACCATTAGAGGCGTAATCGGGATGGATGGATGAGAATGAGGACAGAGACGATGAACAAGGGGAGATATACAGCTGATGCTATGCGATTGAACCATAGCCTATGACCCAGTGAGGAAGGACTATACGAGTAGGTAATGACACCTGCCAGTGGAGGTAATAATGATGTCACCTGCTCGGTATCTCTCGCTCTGGCTTCCTCTCCCTCTCTGCTGTCTCACCCTCCTCCATCTCCTCCTGTCTCTCTGTTTTTGTTTTCTCCCTCCTCTGCTATTTCGGTCCTCTGCTCAGAGGTGATGAACAATTCAAGCTCTGTCTGAAAAGCAGATTGTGGACCCCAAAGGCAGAGTCATTAGTTAAAGTGGTAGTCAGTAAAACTTTAGTATTATCAGCTAAAAGGTAGTTAAAGTATCAAATGTAAAGCCACTCATAATGTAGAA
>JBBMOE010000003.1:5137187-5230572 GCA_037975065.1 Chaetodon trifasciatus
GTGTCTTGAAACATGAAACAATAAAGCAGACTGCTGCACCAGAATTAGAAAAAATGAAACACGTTCATCTGCTCGGTAGATAATGACTTTAAGGAATTAATTACAGACTAATATGTATTTTTTTTCATCATCCATCATGTTTAAGAAGCCTATTTAATCTTTTTTTATGAAAATAATCTGCAATGTAAGTACTATAAAATACCTGTAGATGCAGTATTTCCCTCTGAAACGCAGTTCAGTCAAGTTCCTCTGAATGGTACTTAAGTACAGTACTTGAGTAAATGTATATGAATGAAGATATTCATTGTTAGCCTATTTGATTATCATTATTAATGCACTGATATGTTGCAGCTAAAGGTGGGACTATTCTTTATCTATCTGTAACAGCGCATCATATTTTTGTTTTTTACATACTGATCTCGAAAATAACTGGTAACGCAGCTGTCAAATAAACATAGAAGCATAAAAAACACCTTTTCTTTTGTCACTAAAATTTGTGCTCAAAGGGAGACTCCAGTCATTTTGTACAATCTAGCATAATAACTGGCGACTTGCACACTCGATACAGGAGAGGCAGAGCTATCCTGACATTTAGTCCGCAGAGACAAGCTCCAAAAGCACTGCATCCTACATTTCCCATGATGCAACTCAACAGCACTTTTTTCACTCTACAAACACCAATATCTGCAAAACTCCACTCCTCCAGTTTGTAATGTAGCTTTCCTGTTAAAAATTTGAATCTGAGATAACCCCGATGACATAAAGTCTTATCTTATCTTTTTTTATGATCTGGGTTATTTTACCAGAGCTTTACAGAGCTCAAGACATTATAAAACTGTCCTCACAGGCTGAGAAGCACTTCTGCTGAAGAGTAAACTGATCCTGGTGTAAAATCCTGCTCCTTAAAGTACAGTGCAATGTAGTTTCACTCCTCCGCTGTTCAAGAGGGTGTCTGTCTTATTTAAAGTCATTCAGCATTCATCAAGACTCAGCTCCTATTTTCTAGTCGGTGGAAAAGGAGATAAATAGCAGTAATATTTTTTATTGAAAAATGTACAACTGTATTTCATAGATAACAGGTTATTAAATAAAATGGCAGGGAAAGCAAAAGCTATCCTTCTCTATAATGTTGAAATTAATCGTATCACCGAGTAAGCCGCAGAACTGCAAACCTGCACTTAGCATCATAATTTTCCAAAGTAGTCTGCTTGAAAAAGTCTTTTCTGAACAGCTTCATACCATCCGGAGAAAGTGTAAAACATCTAAAACAAAATTCTGTGTGTAAAGTTCAGCTGTGTAGCCTGTATCTAAAGCGTATGTGGAAAGCCCTTGACTTTCCCTAACATTGCGGAGAGGGTAAAGCGAAATGAGGTATGTTAAAAGCAATCAATCCACACTCTTTAGACCCCATGGGTTCCACGCCTGAGCTCTATTTTCCTCCCAAGACATGGTGCTGAATCTAAACTAAAGCCAGGGTTATTTGATGCCCCATTTGAAGAAGTGGAGTTTCTTGGTAGCCCATTGTGCTTCTTGAAAGCCAGCCCTTCACATAAAGGCCCGGCCAGGTCAGGTCATTACACTCATACGCTACATCCGTCAGGTGTCACGGTTCCTTCCTTGAGCAGGTCTGAAAGCTGGCAGGCGAGTGCATTTCTTGGTTTTTCTTGAGGGAAAAATAGATACGCACGGTTTGATGAAAACGGTGGAAAATGATTGCGAAGTCAAAACCAGAATACGATCAGCTAAGTAACGGGTATCAACTGCAAATCCAGGACTGATGGTCCGTTTACACGCCTCTACCGCCGGACAAGAATCTCTGTGTTTAACGATTATTATACACGTTTTCTTGTAAACGAACAAGATTTCTGTTTGCATCCAGTAACGCTCAAATTTCTTCCTCATAAAATATTTGCAAAGATTTTTAAAAATGTTAAAATCTGCGTTGTTTACATCCATTTCACCTGCTGGCAGTTTTCTCCCTTGTGTTTGCTGGATTGATGCATTTCTTGGCATCTTACCTGTAAATCAGTGGAGTAGTGTGAAACCATCCATTGGCAGGAATGCGTATCACATCACCTGTGTGCTCATGAACAAATAGAAACTCACTCTTGAAAATACTGCTCTTCTATGATCAAAAACAGGGTACCTTTAAGACCAGCATGTATTTGAGGTTACAGGCATCTAAAAGCGGTGATTAAGGTTGAAGCTCTTGTCCAGTCTCCTGCACGAGAGTCAGACAAGCTCCACATCGAGCTCCGCGCTCTCACCTTCCCCCTTGCACTGGCACAAAACGTTGGCATTGGATGTAAATCGTGACGTGTGAAATGGACCAATATGGACATAATTCCTCAGGGTACCGGGCTGGTTTACAGACAGACAAATACGGATGAAGGCGAACGTGTTTCAAATATAGCTTCTCACACTGTGACTGATTCATGTGAGGATCTCGGTCCAGTGGCTGTCCACAAAGCTTCGGCTGGGGGTACACAAGCATCAATACCAGATGACTCATTCTCAGCTGGCAATGGAGCCGTGAACAAAGTGGTAGTTGGGTAGTGGGTAGAGTTGCTTGGTGCTGTTTTCCACCACAGACTGACTCATTTGGCTGTAATCCACTGCTCCAGGGCAGCTGTCTTATCTTCACAGATTGATGAGTTCTACTCACATTTAATCACATTTGCAAAGAATTACTGTCTGAGAGTGAATAAAGAGTTTGGAATAAACACACACACACGCACACACACACACACACACACACACACACACACACACACACACACACACACGCACACACACGCATACAATAAAAGGACCAGCAGGATCATACAGTATTAACATACAGAACACTGCATGTTGAGTCACCACATGCTTAATAATGCTAAACAGAATGGATGCTCATGGCCTCTCATTTGATGGCGGGCTAAAAGCAACAGCAGACACTGCTGTCTAACGTCGTGACATATTAATGATACACTAATGCACATTCTTAAGATGCAGTAATTACAACATAGAATGTAGTGGAAAAATCTATTATTTGAGTTGATGCCTAAGAGAGTAAATATTCATGAATTCCTGCTAATAGCTAATGGTGGGATTCATCTCTAACCACAGAGTCCTCTGAGAATGAAAAGACTGATAAAAGATACTGGTTAATAAAGCTTCACTCAGTGTGAAGACGCATTGCTCTAATGCAGACTGTGATGCATTATAATTCAGTTATCAAGCACATTTACACGCTATCCACAGATGAAAACTAAATCATTTTTATTTATCGTGACTTAAAGTGAAAATGGAGGAGAAACACCCTTTCACTATTCTTAAAGTTACAGAAAAACAGTTGGAGTGGGGTGTTTTGGCTGCACGTTCAGCATATAGTATTATTTAACAATTTGGTTCCACCTCCAGAGAAGCGAGAGACGTACAGCTGTTCAGAGGTTCTTACTCTCTGCCAAACACAAGCCCTTTTTCCATATAGGGAACTTATTTCAGATGTTTTCATTTCATCTTAAAATGCATCGTATTTTGATAAACCTACTCTTCCAATCAGTGGTTTGTGAGGCATTACTTGAGCTTCACATTGGATAACCCCTCCTCACGCCTGCAGACTTTTTAAAATGGGAACTTCTGTGTTTGTGCAATCTTGCTGTTGAAGTGAAGCAAAATGGACTCTCATTTTTGCTCCTGAAACGCTCACAGTAAGTCAGCCTGATTTGCTCTTCAGAGCCTGATGCCCAACGCTCACCCCGAAATTGAAATGAAAACACTCCCGCTTTGAAAACCAGTTTGCAGTGTCTACTCTCTTCAACTTGATTCCTCTTGTTTAATTCATCTCAGTGAGCGATGTCACTTGCAGAAATGATTATTCCCCCGGTGGCATTGCAGGGACTCACTACAGTTTGCAACTCTTGGCTACAAGTGGGGGAAAATTTAGTGACTGCTGTCACAGCTGTGGCTGCACAGAGGAAAACAAAATCTCAAAACTTTTTTTTTTTGTATCTAACCTCCTTTTTCTGTCTTTAAAAAAATCTGATGAAAGTTCAAAATGGATGTCAAGTTTTCTCTTTTGTTGCCTCACGAGAAAGTAGTCCATTGTGCAGCGGTGATTGGCAGATAACGCACACCTTCACTCTTTCAGGTTTGCCTTCCAGGTGGCACCCTATTATTGCAAACCTAAAAAGCCTCTGATACAAGCACATTTAAGGTGTAACAGAACATTTAGATAGATTTTAGGCCACAGGAAGGCATAGTGCTCTTAAAATCCACTATAATTTGACATAGATCTAAGTGATATTTGTTCCTCTGCATGATTTTGATGGGATTTGTATGATATTATTAAACCCATTGTTGATCAAGTAGCTCAGTTGGAGTATTTCCCACTGCTCCTACTTGTTGCTGATGAGCCCATGATCCCTTGTAGCAGCTGAGCCTCACACTCTGTGGATGGAGATTATTTCACTCGAGAGGAATTGGTCTCACCTAAAAAAAAGGTCAAAGTTATTAACACAGCGGGACTCAATGGATCACAGTGGTCCTTGAGACAATTATGAAGGTTGACCTGTCTAAGCCACCTGTCCAACACTCTCCTGTGGCCTGTGATGATAATCCGTATCAGTTTGTTCAGCTGTGACGTGGTGAGTCACCCAAAGTCTACTTTCTAAATGTTATGATTTATATGATCTTCCTCTGTCTTTGACAGACTTTAGTAGGCGTCTGCTCGCCTGATAATCACACTCTTTTTATGTTTTATGAGATCCTGCTATGTTTACTTGTTGTTACAAGCTCTTCACTGTGAACGATATATCTAGTTAAATCTGTATTTGCAGCCAGCATAGTGTAACATTGTACCACATAAGCTTCATTTATCATTTAAAAAGGTATCGGCTGGCTCGTGATGGGCTGAAATCTGTTTGGTAATTGGATGCTGCAGCTGATCTGATGGGACTGTAAAAGAGTAAAATGGAGCTTGTGAAAGTCAAGGGCAATTTTTATGTGCATGAATTTTAATGAAACAACATGCCTATCTAAAATGTCCATTGTTGAATAGCTGCAGCCTGCTATTATAAATTAGAGCTATTCAAGCATTTCAAACACATTTTAAAATTTAAAAATGGCTGGACTGATCTTTAACTACATAGTCTTTAATAAAAATCAGCTTGTGGGGAGTTTGGAGATCTGTGAGACACTACTCACTTGCAGGGCAGCAGCTGTGCAACATTTAGGATATTAGCAAGGGAGTGACTGCTAGTATTCAACTGACCAGTGATGTCCCACCTGAGAAACGCATGTCTGTCCTCAGATCTCACCCATGCCTTACAGTGTGAGTGTGAGGAATTAAAGAGGGAGGAAGGGATTGCCAGTTAGTAAGAAACCACAGAACGAAACAAACACATGCACTCGCACAGTCATGCACATTTGGCATCTGAGAAAACAGCTCTTCCTAAAAGCATGTTGGCTTCTTCAAGTGCATCCACTCAACCCACTCTAAAGAGTCTGCTCAAGGACAAGTCTGGCTTTATTCTGTTAATTTCTTATTGATTCTATGAAAAAACAGCAACGTGTTAGTTTGTCTCTCACTACTTGACTTCGCTGTCTTGTCTGTGGCAGTCATTGAAGACGAAAATCTTTAAAAACTCACTAACTTCCAGCCGAGCACTATAGTTTTCACCAAAGGTTACTCCAACTGGAGTAAGTACTGCATTTCTGAGGGACTTTTTCAGCCGTGGATGAATGCACATTTGGTGTGCTTGTAAGTATGTATAGCAGTGGGGTGATGAATGTGCAATTGATTCAAAATAAACTACAGTGCCCATGTTCATTGTAATAACACTGTTGAATAAAAATAGAGGTCTATGGCACAGAGGTAGAAGATATATCAGATGTTGGCTACATGTGCAATACCTGTTTGTAGGATCAATGAATTCTTGGTCTTTTTGTGGGATTTTGTTGATAATTACAAAACTATAGAATATTGCTCACCAGTTGTGCATGAGGTAGCTCTTTACCAATAAAGCAATTTCTGAAAACAGTGAGTGTGATTACAAGGAGCCAAAGTCACACACAAGTCATGTGTTGTGATCTCCTTTTTGTTCATTCCCACAACGCACCACTGTAATGTGATACAGCCATTCAACTGGAGAAATCTGCTCAAGTCCCTCTGATGGTAAGCATTTCACTCCGCTGTAATGTGCCCGAACAAGCAATTGGACCTTATATCCTGTGATCAATATCACAAGCTGTGAAGCATTGCTATGGCTGAATTAATAATATGGTTTCTTTGTGAAATAATGCATGAACCTCTGCAAAAAAAAAAGTAATGGTTACATATAAGAGAAAAACAGACTGCACTGAATCACCTTCACCTCATTACAAATCATGCATTATGCATCTTCGGTGGGGTTATGAAAGTATTTTTTTCTTATTGTGTGGTCATGTGTTTGTTTTGTGCGTTGTTTTCTCCCCGACCTGAAACGTGCTCCTGAGAGGCGCGGCAGCGTTATATTCAGCGAGGCCCTGCGGTCTTGAACCTAATTGGTCTCCCAGCTCATGTCACATCACAAATTTTTACCGTAATTTACGTTGGTTAACTGCTCCCTCAGATGGGCTTTGGGGGAGCGGCTGGAGGGACACACTCTCCGCATTTTGTCACTGCTAGTATTTGTCTTTGATTTAGCTTGCCACCTCCTGACCTCTCATTTCCCAGTGCCACATTTTAATCAATATGTAAGACAAATGTTGATAACCTTGGCTTGACCTCCAGGTGGACATAGCTGTGTGTGTGTGCTGTAAAAGTGTGTGTGTTTGGTGGACGGTGGAGTATGTTGAAAATATTTTGTTTGATGCTGGTTTGGCTACTTTATGGTACACGATTTGAGTTGAGATACTCCCCTACAGCACTTGTATAATGCTCCAAGTGACCATTAAAGCAAAAATACCATGTTTGTACACTTCCCATGTACTAATGTCACAATAATACTTAAATGTGTATTATGCATTTTTCATATTTCATACTTTTTTTTAACGTTTGTTCTGTGTTAAATGCAAGATGTCAACAAACACATGCAAATATAATCTTCTTCACATTTAGAGATGGTTTCTACTGTAGATTTTTCTGACAGCACAGAATTCAGTTTGTTTTATTTTACAGGAAATGCCATTGCTAATGTAAATGAATGTGTAGGGCTGGGTCAAGTTAAGTAATATGGTGACATTTGCTCTCTGCAGTTGACCCCTCGTAATGGTTAAGGAGCACTGGGCAGCACTGAGGGACCTGTTCCAGTTCTAAGCCAAGTGCCTTTGTAAATTGCAGTGGCAGGCGTAGTTGTTGTTTTTTGGCATCGACAGTAAATGTGTCACCCAGAGGGAGACCGTGCAAACACTGCACAGAGACAACCACGATTCGAACCAAGGATGCTTTTACTGTGAGATGAAAGTGCAAACTCTGACCAAACTGAGGCACAATGGTGGTAATCAGAAGGACACAGAACATGAAAACACAAGAATTCCCATGACTAGATATTTGTCAAAGAATTTTTTTCAGAGATTAAAAAGTTTTCTTTTGCACTTTTAGCATTCTTTGTGAGTAAATGTCGTTCTCAGAACCAAATGCTTTAATTAAAGGAAAAATAATAAAGGGCACTGGAATTTGAGGATTACAAACAGAAATGTGTACTGAACTAAAAGAAAGATCTAAGTCAGAGTCATTCTTATTATACTTCTTATTTCATGATGTCTTTGAAAGATAACTTGAAAAATATGAAGCTCGTGGAATTGGAGTGTGCTTAAAGTTAAGACTACAAACACAGCAGACAGTAAGTTTCTGGACACAGTTCTGCTCAAAGCTGCAGTGACTTGATTCCATGACAATGCTAACCTTGAAACTGTTATACGTTAAGCATCAGGGGAGGGTCAGGATGAAAGCATCAGGCGGGCGGTTGCAATACGAACCTTTTTTCTTGTAAAAAATCTGATCCCAGGCTGCCTTATGAGTTGATCTGTGGTTAGCCAGAGCATTTACTGCTGCATTGTAGGCAGTTACTTCCACCTATTAGCAAAATGTGACCGTGTGTAGTAGGGTCAGAAAGAGGTCTTCAGAAAAGCAGGAAACTCAAACTTATTTACCTTTTGTTTAACCAGGAAGCTCTTATTGAGGGAGGCTTGCCACATTAGCTGGAAGAACTGGGTTACTGTCCACATCTTTCCATTGTCGTCCTCAGGCCACCACACTTTCAAGGGCGACAAGCTTCAATCCCACTTGTCAAACTTCTTGTCAGACCTGTCTAAAGAGCTGGACTGTCACTGCTCCCAAGCAAAAGGTGTGAGAAATGTTGACGAGACCAGCACAGTCACTGTCCAAGTGCCCGACAAAATAATTGCCAGTCAGGAGGGAGGCAAGTTGGAGCAATCCCAACTGCAGAGAGAGGGATATTAGTCATCATGGCATTAGTGGTCTAAGCACACGGCAACAGCAAACCATACCACTTTGTGTTTCCAAGCATGATTTACTATGACCACTTTGTCCATGATGGCTGCATCTGCTCATGCAACCCCCTCCCCCGCACATCTATGGATGGCTGGATGATGGGAAAACCAAGACCATTAATGACTTACCGACTATTGTAGCAACTTCATTTCTATTTATGGCAACATAACAGCTTCAGTTGTATGGGGATTTGGCTTTTCAACCCCCAAATCTTCAGTGAGAGGGATGTGTGATGGACAGACCAGCTCCATCAACCAGCTGAGGGGCCAGCATCACCTGCCCCAGACAAGCCAGCACTAACCCTATCACTCATCTCAGCCAGTCCTTTCCACTTCTCTGCTGAAGCTCAAGGTAAGGATTTCAGTCTGAAGGTACTCCAGCCTTTCCCCAAGGCTGCAAAGAAAGGGGGGAAAAAGATCAGTCGCCATCCTCAAACACCCCAATGAAGCAAGCCTTGGAGGAGGAAAAAGCAAAGCTGATGCTAAATGCAAAAAGAAAGCTACCTGCATATACAGAGCCTGCCAAGGCTGCAAGCTGGGAAGCGGTCCTGCAAATGCAGGAGAATCAGAACACCTCGTCTGTGGTGAGGACTTCATCTCCTCCAGACGTTTGAGTGCAATACACAGAGGGAGACCACCATCCTATCTGCCACAGCTGCAGGAGTGAATGACACATTCCTCAGGATTGTCCTGTTAAGAATCCAAAAACCCTCAATAAGCTGTTTATTTAGTTATATTTCATGTCTGAAGCACCATTTACTTAACTGACTAGTTGTCACTGAAGTCATAACTGAACCTTTTTTCTCAGCATGAAGTCATTTGCTTAATTTATTAGTTGACAGTGAAGCCTTTATCTGGATGTTTTGCGGTTGAATGTTTTACAAAATGTTCTCTAGGTGGCGTAGTTCTCTGGTATAACTCCCTTTCAGTGAAGCCTTACTGGTCCATTTATTTATCCTAGGCTACGACTGACATTGATAGGATAATGATCATACATCACTGCAGGCATTTTGACTCGCCATAAATGGCTAAACACAGGTGTAACCATCAGAGAATAATTAGCTATTCATTATTCCAAGTGATTACAGCTGTTTACCCCTCCATGACAAGTCAAAATGTCTTGTGGAAAGGGCCAATGCAGTGTTATTCAGAAGAGAAAATAGGGATTGTGCACTGAGGTGAGTTTGAAATATTGGACCAAATTCACAATGTGATAAATTGATTTGAGAGTAACACGGTCATTGGCTTGGAGGACTAACTCAAGCATTAATGAGCATTATATGCCAGAAATATTAAGCATGATTTGTTTTGTGGTGACTGATCCAACCATCACTTTTTCTATCACGCCTGTGTTTCTTTCGTCGTGACAGAGAGGGGCAAGCAGCATCCAACTCAATTATCCAATTAAAACAGGGAGATACAAAAATGTTATTCCTTCGACCCGGCCCTCCCCAAACGCATTATCGGGTTTGTACTGTGTGGGATTACAGTTTGGGGGTTAGCTTGTTAGATGAACACCACTGAGCCATACTGACCATTGTCAGAAGAGAAATGTGACTCTTGTTATTATGAAATGTGCCTCTGAAGTTGTTGTATTTTCTTAGCTGACTTGCTAACGTTAGCCGCTTGTAAGCTTACATAGAGGAATCACCTTGTTTTGTCTGAAGGTGTGCAAACCCTGAAGGACATTTGGAGCGCCGCTGCATTTAGTTACATGCATGACGGTTATGCTAGCTGTTGATGGTCAGTCGGCCTGTACAGTAAAAACTTGCACAGACGCAAATTTGCTTCTTTTCATGTCTTTGCATCATCTTTATCTTCTGGTGGTACGGTGGAATAAGTGGTAACACTGTCGCCTCACAGCTAGAAGGTCGACTCCCGCTGTGGGCGCTGGGGGCGTGTCCTCCACCATGCCTTCGGTGCCTGCTGCTCGAGGAAAAAGGGGCCTTTCTGTGTGGAGTTTGCATGTTCTCCCTGTGCTCACCAAAAAAAAACACTAAAAACATGCAAGAAGATCACCACCTGACCAATGGTGACAACAGAAACTGGGTCCCCGGGCGCCGGTCGGACGGCAGCCCACCGCTCCTGGTCTGCCGCGGAGGAAGGCGACCAGGATGGGTTAAAGGCGGAGGACAATTTTCAGCAATTCAGCAATCGGATGCTTGAATCACAGTGTCTCATTTTCTATTTGCACGTGGATCATATACAGAATATGTAGGTGTGAGCACTGTGGAGGTATTTTTGATGAAGCTGGGCTGCATGATGAAAATAATGTAATGACTAATAGGCTAATTACTACTTGCTGTTGAGTAATTAAGAATATAATTTTCAGTCAGTACTGCGTAATGAGCAATTAATTAAAGTAACTTGGCCAGCACTGACTAAGTGACTGTGACTTTTGTTACTATTTCTACTAGTAACTGATACCTACTAAACATGCATTACCTTCACTTATGATCTTTAACTCCTGTTGAATTAATGTAATTCAGAACATTTTCATAATGCAGCTTTCTTCATGTTTTTTCCTGTTTCAAATCATTTTGTTTATTGCCAAGTTTCATTTCACCGTTTCTGAAATACGAAGGAGAGAAAAATAATGCCCTCACATAATGCAGCATTCACTGGCCTGTAAAACAGCGCTGACAGTGACAATATGTTGCTGAAATTAGGAAAGCCTTGTCAAGTCTTGTCAGGTGGGGCATCTGTTTTAGCACAGATTTCAGAGGTAATGATTATGCTCTGATGATGCACAGCTGCAGGCTATTATCATCATCCCACCAATGCAGAGGAATCCCTAAGACGGTGAAAGAGAGAATCATCCCAGGCATCGGCAGAGTGGAGACATTTAGGATTCATTTCATCATGAGATCACAAGCCATCATAAGAATGCAGCTTTATAGCAAAGCGCACGGGGGGGTAACATCTGAGCGAGCTGCAGCCCGGCGGAGTGTGAGAGAGGAAAGACCTCAGAGAGCAGAGAAGAAAGGAAGAAAGGAAAAGGTGAGAGAAAGAGTGACAGGTTGCAACCACCCACTGGTCAGACAGTGGGGAAGTGGTCAGCGTATCCATTTATCGACCTTTTTAAGATAAAAATCACTCCCCCAGCACCTCACATTTGAGTGGTCGAAGAATGATAGTTATGAAAGATTCAGACCATCCTCCCCCCAAAAAAACAGTCGTATAGGTCGCATTCGGCAGCGACCTCTAGTGGCCGTAATTATGACAAGAGCAAAAAGAAGTACGAAGTACAAAGAGCGACGAAGAGCCAGAGGAAGAGGTGGATCAAACACAGGAGCCATGTATCGCTGGTACTCTCCAAAGGTCATTTGTGCCGTTTGGGGAGTCAATGTCAAACGAGCTATTTTGTCCTTAAGGTATGAGAACGTGTTGGAAAGACTAAATGCTGTCAGTACCAACCCTGATGAACAAACTGGTGAGTTGGAGAGATTTTCTTGTAATCACATGTTATATGAGGGAGATTTTAGTTTTTACATAGCCCTGTCGACCTACAAAGTTCAACACCGTGCGTCCTGTGGTCGTATCTGACTTAGAGAGACACTGGAAGTAGATTTTTGGATCACGAGTAAAGTGGTTACCTTCCTCGCTGAATATCAGATCTAAACGTATGTAACTCTTCACGGAGTTCCTTTCCAATGCTGCTGAGTGACAGAAAATGCTGATTTTACACAAGACGCTACAAAGCCATCAGCAAGCGCTTACCATGACCCTGAACACGTCGAAGGATTTTTTAAAATGGATGCATGGACGGATGGATGTCTATTCCTATACTGGTTAAATTTTAATGCTTTCATCATAATATTATATCAAGCACCCTACTTCATCATCAACACTTAAAGACGACAGCTGCCAATCATGCTGGCGAAGCAGTGGCAGAGATAAGTCCTCTCATTCCTGCCAGCGTACGCTGAGTGAGACGACCTCTCTGTTTCCTCTACAGAACTCCTCAGCACAGCATTTTCTTTTTAATTAGCGCATAAATCATCTTCATCTTGTATAAAATGTTTCCAAATTCCGTCCTCTTCACTTTCCCTCCTTCACTGGAGGAATCAGGCTCTCCCTGCATTATAAATCATGTGGGAGTTGCATTCATATTGATATATGATCATGATCCAACCTGGCTGCACCTTAACCACACAGCCCTGTAACAGCACCTTATGATCAATTCAGCAGAGTTTCACTTATTTCACACACATAGCTCGCAATTATTGAACCAATCATACTGCATGGCACTGGAGACCCTGGCCCTCTTTGACAGGTCAAAAAACATACATCATTTTGTTTTATCACTTTAAAACTTGAATTTTGTAAGAATAGCTTGTGTTTCAGAAGTCTGCTGCTTAATGTTGGTGACACAGCTGTTTAGGCAGTTAGACATGAGTCCGTTTGAGTTTCTCTTAGTGGAGTGATAAGAAAATAGCTTGTTTCTAATAATCTAATCTTATTAACCCTGAGCATAAGGAACATAATTGTGCAGGATAAAAAGACTTCTTTGGCAAACAAAGGAATCTATATTTGTTCATGCATGGCCCAAATAACATGACAACATGACATATTTCTTTGTCTGGTGTATTAATAGAGCTTTATGGTCACATCTGTATTTTCTTTCCTTCATCTACTGTGTTTGTCGCAAAACAAGGGTCAATGGGTCAGTGTTTTTCTAAGTACAGTAACCAAGTTAGAAGCAAAGAAAAATTATTTATGGGGAGGAAAATGTACTTTGCAATTCTAATTTTTATGCATATGAAAGTGGGGTGTATGGGACTCCAAACAATGAGTGCGTACATCCACTGTTAGCAAAGCTCAAGAATTAAAGTAAGCAAAACAACATAAAGAATATTAGAGCTTAATTGCGTAATTGCTCTAACAGACAGACAGCTTTACTCCATTCACACCGAAGCAAAGCCTATTTGTTAACATGGTTTTCCAGCCCCTCTTGTTAGCAGGGTGCTCTCAACCAGGATCTTTCACCGGCGTGGCACTGCTCATCTTTAGAGGGTGTATTAAGGCTTTTGTCCTCCTTGAAATTGGCAGGCAGTTTTAGTCCTGTGAGACAAACTCTACCTGTCTCGATTATAAATGAAGAGTTTGCTGTTGCATGAGCTTTTCCTAAGGTAGCCAGCTGAACAGAAGAATGCTATAAAGTCATTATTAGTCATAGAAAATCACTAAGTTGCTATAATCAATATAGTTACATTAACAATGGGTCAGATGACTGCTGTATGTGTCTGTCAAAAGGGTCATCCATGGTGACAAACAAGAATTAATGTGCAATTTGGGATTAATAGTCAGAATTCGAGATCCTTTACCTCTTTGTGAGTTGATCAAAATCTCTCCTCATCTTTTCTAAAGTCCTTCCTTGGACATGACAGGGAGACATGAGTGCAACACTACATATTTCAGCTGTATCTCGGCTGACCTGCTGAGACACAGAAGGACAATTACAGGAGAAGAAGATGACAAGCTTGTCAGCATGACGGTTCACTGTGAATTCCATTTGTCCTCCGAGCCTTTATTCACCATGAGTCACACCTGATTGAACCTCCGCAGGGGAATGAAGAGCCGGCATTGCAGCAGACTTACTCTTCGTATTTGGCTCAAATCCACATATTTTGATACACGTGTGCACGCATTTGGAAGACAAAGGATGCAGGCTTTCAGATATGAACCTGCACACTCGAACAAACACGCACATGAGCTCCAGAACTAAACTTGAATAACAAAAACAGGATTATTAAGATAACCAGAAAGAGAGAAAACAATGGAAAGTGAACGCAGTCAATCTTGGAGGAGGACGAAAGTCACTTGAAGGCAGTTTGCAATGAATGGATATGATAGATAAGGATTATGGAGCCATTTGTAACAGCGAGTTGTCGTATTTGGTGAGTTTGTGGGGAAGAAGTGGAGGTCAAGAGCGAGAGGGGTGTCTGCAAGGCCAGGAACCATCATACAAGAGCCCAGTTTTGACTAAAATAAAAATCATGAGCCAGAGATTCTGACACAGTCTTCATTAAATTGCATTGCTGAAGTACTGTATATGAACAGAAGGCGGTTTGGCAGGAGGGCTGGCTGTCATTCACACTATTTCTCAAAGGTGAGAATTAAACATGTGAAGGGATCACAGAGGCAGCTGATTATTTACAAGTAGATTAATTACATTTGCCTACAAGGTATTAGGGATGGCAGACCTCTCAATATGGTAAGCAGGTGGTGGGCGTTCGCGTCTTGGTTTTCAGGGTGTACAGGGTTAAAACATCTAAGATCCAATTAACCTGTGAAGCCATAGGTCCAAGGTAGAAAAGCAGCGTACAGTCATTACTAAACCGCTGCAAATGTGCAACTCGTTTTCACACTACCCTTCAGAACATAGAGTAGCATGGGTTCATGCAGTTGAATGGCTTACAGCTAATGGTTTCAGTATTTCCAGTGAAATAATTCTTTGAGCGAATTAGCGGCTGCATTAAATTTTAATTGTCTCTCATAACTGTGAGTGTTCAGTGACTCACACTTAAGACAGCGTGCGCATAAAACTGCATCTGTGATAAAAGGAACTTTAAGGCAATCAGTATTTCACACAATCAGCCTCCCAGATGTTCAAGTGTGATTGAAATCAATAATGAAGATGAGGACAAATAATCATCAATGCATGGAAGAATAACTGAAAACACCAGAATGTATCCCATGCCTTTGATATACAGGCTGCATTCTGGGCTTTGAGACGCACCTTCAGCGCATATATTATAGATGTTTACAACGGATATGCACTCAGTCCCAAAAGCCTGCGGGCTTCCGCTTTCCCAGAGGTGGCCACTGGGACAGCTGTTCATATAAACTTAACAGGTGTTACTGGTCTCCGCTGAGAGCCACTCTCTTTTCACAGTGTCTTTTTCCCCTTGTTTTCTTCACGATATATATTCAAGGTGTATCACCCACATCTTTGATTTCTCCCATCCGTTACATCTGCTGTGTCTCATCCAACTTTAGTAGATGCTAAACATACACGGACGAGCACACAGGTACTGTGTTTTATTGGTCTTCATGCAGCATAGATCCGTACAAGAAAAGCATAATAGATATCAGCGCTGAATACTTTATTTTATAAGAGAGGGGCAAGACATGTTTTCAAGTCAGTAGTCCATAAAGAATAAAACATGAGGTGTTATTTGTTAGAAAAAAACACAAGAAATGTCTCAAGATTCAAAATTTATTCCAATATGCATAATGCATTTTACAGAACATGTGAAAGCTAGTACAATGTGCCAGTTCATTATATGAACCCTCGGGCACTTTAGCTACACGCTGCACAATATGGAACGGACAATATGAAGGTCCAAATGGGAGTGAAGAGCCAATGATGTCTGGTTAAACAGCACAAGAGCATTTACTGTTCGATTCCATGTCCTGCATATCATGCCGTCAAAGCGGATGTCTGTGGAATAAATCCTGGATTGTTTTCATTAATTGCTTTTTGGGTATTCTGCAGCATGTCGTGCAGGTGTTCTGTCGCCCTTAAAACTGCCCCCAGTGTCAACCAGAGAGTTTATTTCAGAGCTTTGTGAATTGTTGTGAAATGATTATTCATGTTGAAAATGCAGATTAGATAGTAGAGACTAGAATTTGTCTATATTTGCTGAACAAAAAGGAACACGTGTGGCTACATAATGCACTGAAGTCACTGCATTTTCTCGTATCATACACAGGAACAGCTTAAGATTTGGAAGTGTTGAGATGACAACGTTCATTTTGTTGATGCGGCCACAACTTCAACTACATTTAGGCTGCAGAATCTCATTGGTAAAGTTTTTGGAAAAAGTTTTTGTCGCCATTCAGAACCACAATTACAAGTTGCAAAGTTGAAAGAAAAGGCACACAACACATCCCCACCTGACCATGGCAATGTCAGACCACTATCTATCTGTTCTTATTAAAGTCATCTTCATGTAATATTGCTGCTATGGAGGGCCATACATCATCCAATTCTGTGTTCAAAGCACATGCACTACTTGCAGTGTTCATTTCATAAAATCTCTAAAACCAGAAAGAAGCACTTTAAAATATTCCGCTCCTAGCATATACGTCTCAGCATCAAGCAATATTTGCTCTCCTTGTATCTGTTTATTGAATTGTATTTTGCCACACTCATCGCTTCAGTCTAAAATTACATCCAGCCATCTGTTGCAAATTACTTTCCCAAAACAATATTTTATTGTAGGCGAATTGGATTGAAACAACATTTTTTTTAGGCAGAGGCTCCTGATATATATGTCTGTGTGTCCCGGGTTATTTGTCAGTGAGAGAGGGAGAACCTCGGTAAAGGTTATCTCTCATTTTCTTGTTTCATTATTTTGTATTGTGAATTAAGTCCATGGTTAGATTGATCACAATATATAACAACATCAGAAATGCCAAATATTTCCAAACCAATGTTCCTCGAATAAAGTTCAGGCCGTTGGCAGATTGTTCTTCCTTGTTTCCTTCTTATTATTTTGGTATATCTTAGATTAAATAATATAATCTCAGACAGCGTTGTGCACACCCTTGAGAGAGGACAAAAACTGGTGTTTTAGTGAGTCAGTCAATGAGTAGCAGAGAGGACACCAGCCTGGTATAATAAGAAGTTTTAATGTCTTTAATGTCTGCTCAAATCTGTAAATTAGGTATGAATATGGATGAATGTGATTAGTGTTGCCACAAATTGCCATTTTGTAAGTGTGCGTCCTTCCTCAGTATGATGCAGAGTTCAGCAGAGCCCCAGGAAAAGCCTAAGAAGAGGGTTCAGGGTGCAGGGAAATCCAAGCGGTCCAACACATAAATCCAGCGGTCACCTGTGTTCTTTTGCCAGAGGAAGACAAAGGAAAATAAGAGAGAGGGTGGAAAAGGGCAGCGAGATGCAGAGAATTCTCACACATTGTTTGGTCGGACTGGGTTGCCGGAGAGCCGTGTGAGGGAGGCTCTGGATGAAAGTATTAAGATCAGAACTGAGTTTTGTAATTGTATTTTCACCACATCCAGCAGCTACCACCGCAGGAGGCAATAAGCTGCACTAAAGAAGCAGAAGGGAACGTTTCTTCAAAAGGATGTTTGAATTTGTGTGAATTCTAATGACTACTCAATAGTCTCTTTCTGAATTTTATCTCTGGGGGTTTCCGAGTCCATGTAATACAAATTGTATGTATGAAACCATACCTTTCATCTCGGCTGTGTTAATACAATACAATACATTTGTACTTCCTTCAATATTTGCAGCCTTCGAGTGACTGCTGCTTTGTGATACAAATACTGTACAATGTATGCACACATCGACGTTCTGCTTGATTTGGGGTAGCCACCATTTCTGGTGGAAACAGTAGCAGCATCTGTTAGATGCTGTAATCCATCCAGATTTCAGCCCTGTGAGCATCTGCTGCGGCACACTCCAAGAGAGGATCTGCACTGGAGGAAATGAAAGAAGAAGAGGAGAGAAGAGGATCTGTAGGATGGCACTGGAACTGAGTGAAGTGAATGTATGGAGAGCAAAAACAAAAGATGATGAATAGCATGCTGGTCATTTTTGCCTCGTGATTTATTCTACGTTTCAAAGTTTCCTATAATGAAATGGCACATGCCGGCACAGTAAACCCGATACAACTAAAAGTTTGCCGTCCAGAGTAATGCTCATTATTATGAGATGGCAGAGGCAGAAAGTGGAGCGATCCAGCGCACTTGTGTCTTCAAACACTATGATGTGAGACCGTGCCATACCAGATGCCGCGGTCATTACAAGGTGGTGGCAGTGCCAACCTCTCGGTCAGCCAGCAGCTGCCTCAGCGACGTGGATCTCTCAGATTAAGGCCGTCTCCAATCTGCTCTGATCCGTTCGAGGATACAGATGATAATGAAGGGACAAACAACTTGAATCAGAGACGGAACAACTAATCCCGACAGCCATCAGATCACGCACCAGAAAGCGTTGCAGGAAATTGCCACAAATGCGAAGATGAAGCAATGAGCAGTGCGTTCTTGGTTAATTTCACACGTCTTTTAGAGTAATTTGGGGGATAGGTGGCAATCATTACACCTGTTGTCAGAGAGAAAATGTGGACAGAATTCATTTATCTTCACAAAATCAATGTTTATTACCTTTGTTGTGTCCATACCTGACCAGCAAATGTGGTTAATAATGCGTCGACAAAAATATTTTCACCATAAAGTCGTGTGTGTGTGTGTGTGTGAGAGAGAGAGCTTGTGCACTCTCCCTCATGTTCCAGCAGCGACCAAAAGAGTGTCATTTCCACAAAATGCTCCTCACAGAATATAAACAAGCAGCTGTGCAGCATCAGTTACATCTGTGTTTTCACTCAGAAACGATATTAAATATGAGCCAGCTCTCACCTCCTCCCAAAGTTGCAGTGAAACGTCCTGGGTCATCTCATTTATGTCCCTGGCTAGTGTTTTGTCAGCGAACAGCACTGTATCAACTTCCCCAGCAGCCTCATTGCACAGTGCTCCCTGAATGATGGCTTTGGCAGCAGGTAGAATTAGATCTTTACTGACAGAGTGTGGTTTTGGTGTGCAGGGAATCTGATATAGCTATAAAGGACACCTTCACTCGCTCGGGTTGTTTTTTGCTTAAATGCAGTTAGCTTCATCTGGCCCCTCCTTTGTCTTTGCGGCAGTGGGACCATATTTTTAATGAATATTTGCAAAGCTTGGCATTGGCCTTGTGGGTTTTTTTTCCCCTTCAAGCCTTCATCAGGTGCTGTTTTTTTTGGATATATGCTTACACCATCTGATCAGCTCTATCATGCAAAATAGAAGGCAAAAAGGAGACATTGCGACTAGCCATGTGTGTCCTGTGCTACACGTGAATTTTGACTGCAGCTGTACAGTCACGTGTGTCTTTCTCATAGATTTCTGTGTAGCTGTGCCTGACGTGTCGATGACAAGAGAATAACTAATCCTGCTTTATGCAAATGCAAATAAAGATGTAAAAAAGGTCTTCATCTTGACGGATATCCAATGACACATCGAAAAGGTTGATGCATGCACACACAGGGTCACCAAAAATGATGAAAACACGAATCCGTCTTTTGGCTGCTATGAGGCTTGCATGTTTGCCCACACAGAAGGGCACTGAAGTGGAATACTGAGGGGAATACTAACGAGAGTCAGGGCTTGATACTGTAAATCGGAAATGAGAGAGCAGTGCAGAAATCAGTCAAAAATTAGCAAGGCTTGTACAGACAGTGGGCTTATCATTTTCATTAGTGGCAAAAGCACACGCCTGCCTTCACACCCTTCCTGCAGCAGATTCCAGAACACACGGAAAGGGTCTAATCCTACTCAGTAGTCCCAGCACGGCCCACTCCGCTGACACCAACCGCGCCGGACACAGATGGCTCATGGTCCGCTGTCATAAGACACCGTAGAATCAGCTGCAACTTGTGTAAGAGTAAAGTTCATTCCTGCGTGACACTAAGTCCTGCTGGGATCAAACATACCAGCTCTGAAGGAAGGTGGGAGGCTAGAAGTGTGCACAGTGAGGGACAAGCAACGACACTTTGCCCACTCTTTACTTTATAAAGCAAAGCCAGTGTGACATGATCCCGCCACTGTGTCAAAACATGGTCTAGACTGAAGTGAGTGGGCGCCTTTAACAGGCTCATGCTGTTAAAGAAGAAGCTTCTATATAAGTAACGCTCACCTTACAAATAATGTTTCTGTTGTGTTATTGTATATATAGTACAGTATATTGAGTTTCTTACCTGCTGCCATTTCAGTACCTCAGTCAGTACCTTTCCACTCTCAATGCCCTGCCAGCCACGCCTACCTGCCCACTCACCTGATCACACACCTGAGATTCATTCCCAATCAGTCTAGTATTTCAGCTGCTCTCCCACACTCAAGCAGGGCCATACTGTTGTTTGTTTTCATGCAAGACTCTCCAGCAATCACTGTTGTTTCCCAGTAACTTTCTCAGCCTTTTGTCTTTGACCATGAGTCTCGCCTTGCACTTCCTGGATCTCTGTTTGTCTGTGACTGTTTGCTGTGTGCTTCATAAACACTTAAAGAGACTCTGAAATTTGATGTTGTGCACTTCCTGTATCCTTGCCTGCCTGTGACTATTTGATGTTTGGTTCACCAAACATCTCAACATCCATTGAGAGACTGTAGTTGCGAGCTGATCATTGAACTTCATTGTTGCTTAGCTGTCTCTGCCAAGCCTGTATTAAAGGTTCAACAAGCTAATGTATTCCCACGTTCAGATGGTCCTGCAATTGGGTCCTAAACCCAAAGAGCAAATACAGAATGTGGTCATTTGCTAATCCTTTCTGAAATATACTCAATTGAAGACAGTATAGACAATATATTTAACATTTGACCTCATCAGCTTTGTTGATTTTTGTAAATATCTGCATATTCTGAATTTGATGCCAGCAAAATGTTTCAAACCAGGACTGGGAAAGATGTGGAACGCTCCAAAAACACCTGTTTGGATCATTCCACAGGTAAACAGGTTCATTAGTAACAGGTGAGAGTATCATGATTGGGTATGAAAGGGGCATCCTGGAAAGGCTCAGTCGTTCACAAGCGAGGATGGAGCGAGGTTCACCACTTTGTGAACACATGACTGGATAAAGGATATTACTGCATGGGCCGGGAACACTTCGTAAAGATGTCGCTAAATACAGTTAATTTGCAAATGATTGCATCCTGCGTCCCAACTTTTTTGGAACTGGGATTGTACTTTGTTGATCCCACAGGACATTGAGGCATCCAGCAGCTTGTGCACAAAACGCACAAGAATATGAGAATAAAGAGCAAGGATATAATAAAAACATGAATAAAAGCAGAGCAGTGAGGTGATAATCTAGCCACCAGAACTACCACAGAGCGCTATCACTGTTATAAAGTATGTGCTAATGGAAGGAGTGCAAATGTAAGGTGATTAAAAAGAAAGACTATGAATAATGATAACTGTGAATAATAATGCAAGTTCAAGATGAAGCTAGAAACAAATAGAAAATGCAGAATGTGCAGTGGAGAAACAGGTTTTGATAGTTTTATATTGAAAAGATAAACAATATGAAAACTGTGCTGTTATTGTTATAATCTTTTCATGACGCCCCATTGAATATTTTCAAAGTAAAGAGGTTCTGATTGATGTTAATATTTGAGAATAAAAAATGCATGAGTGAGATGTACTTAGTGCACATGCTGAGGACTGGAAGGAGAACAGCGCTGAGGAGGCTAATCTAGCAAATATTGATCTGTAGGTGATCTGGAGCAAATATGGAAGCCTCATAAAAAATGCAGAATGTGGGTCTTGAGCAAATCCAATTATAATCAAGTGCTAAATGACACTTTTGAGTGACTGAACTGCTCGTTTCGCTGATGATACATGCGGGTTATTAAACTCATTCAATAGAATATTTGTGATTTCTTTTTTCCGAGGTGATGAAAAGCCATGCTCGCAGACCAAGACGCAGAGTGTAATGTGCAGCGTCTAATACTTACAATGGGTTATGACCAAGATGAACAGTCAAAGGGGCTTGGTATTTATTTGACATTAACTGGGGCCTAACATTTCTAATTGGATTTCTGCAGGAATAATAAAGCTGCATTCGTAATAATAGGTCACATCGTAGGTTACCGAGGAAAAACTCGAGTGTGTTTTGTTTGATTCACATTGATTTAGACGTGAGATGGTCTGCGGATTAAGAGCTATTAGTTCCATTTTCCGCCGTGCACTTTATGTTTACAGCAGAAAATTATTGGCATCACTAATAGTAAAAAATGATATATAATGCAGTTTTGTATTTTGGATGTATCTGATGTATTAGAAACCATAAAGCTTGCTTTCTCTATGTCTTCAGCTTTCTAACTCCAGATCTAATTTGATCTCCTCTGGGCATTTGTAAAGTTACTTTTTTGAATTGCCGTACATGATGTTTCATGAGTATAACTCTTCCTTACAGCCTACAATTGGACCTGAAAGCTGACAACATTGACTAAGAAAGTGCACCCAGGTGATGCAAAGATCCACCTTTGCTCTGACCCAGGATCTGTCCCTACCCTGATCAAACACATTTAGCAGCAATCATGTCCTCATTGCTGAACTCCTGACTCCTGCTGTGTGTTTGAGATGCCTGTGGTGTTGGAGTGGGGTTGTAGGATCATTCGGCCAATATATAAGTGGAATCTAAACAATGCTGTGCTTTAAAGGCAATCATTTAAATGTTAAAATGAAGAAAGGCTAAAACAGGACCAGCAGAAGGCATGAGAGGTTGGTTTTTTTTCCGTTTGCTTAACCCTGAATACACAGGTTACAATAATCCAAAGGGATCACATTAAAATACGTGTAACCTTCTCGAGATCAGGTCGAGAGAGAAAAGGCCTAAATTTTGAGATGCTCTTCAGCTGATAAAAAACATGATTGAACTACTTTTGTAACTCGTTCTCGAATGAAAGGTCACTGTCAAATATTACACCGGGGTTTCTGGCTGCAGGTTTGACATTTGTAGACGGGCAGCTGAGATGATTTTTGTTTTGAAGAGCCAAAAATAATCATTTCAGCTTTGTTTGTATTCAGCCGGAGAAAGTTTGGGGACGTGCAGCACTTTATTTCTGACAGACAATCCTACTGATGAAAATTGTGTTCCTCACTGTGTTTTAATGGGACATAAATTTACATGTCATCCACCAGCTGCTGCGTCTACAATAACCTTTTTCCCAGCATCGCAGCATAGATTCAGTATAGCCTGCAGCAGCTGATATTCACCCTGTATGTCTAATAATGCTGGCTAACTTGTGCAAACCATAACTACAGCGAGGGAATGTGATGATATGTGTTTTTTTCACACGATTAAACCTCTCATGAACTAAATGTGAATTAATAAAACTGACTCATCTGCTCCGTATCCTCTCAAAGGCACCTGGGGAATCCCCATCTGCCGGGCTCGCTGATCAAGGTGCATCCATCCCACTCAGGAGACAGGTGAACTGCTGGAAACTCATCCTGCTGAGAGACCTTCTGTCTGCGCTGACAAGATCGGGAGACAGCACGTTTGTGGATTTGTTATGATTAGTGGCTTTGTTAAGTCAATCAAACCCATAACAGAAATAAAAATGCTTCGTTTATTCTGTGTTTTTATTCAGATTTTACTCTGCGGTGTAGACGCAGTCTAAATGTAGGGGCTGAACAAATGACTTGTGGGTTCTTTAGAAATACAAATCCAAACCTATTTGCTTAAGACAGTGGAAAACTGGGTTTTAACCTCACACAAACATTAAAACTAACAGAGAGAGGATGCTGATGGATTTGTAAACATGAACATGCACCCTCTGAATTTGAATCAGATAATCATAGCCAGCGAAATGACATTGTCGTGGTCTTGTGGAATATTTATTCCTGTCTGTTTCAGCAGATATGGCGTCAGCTCATCTAATCCTAATAACCACTGTAGGGCTGTTACGCCAATAATACTGAAACTTTTATCATGTTTTTGTTATCTAGCATACAAATATGTGCATGTCTCACTCCGTCTGACAGAAATAATAATTATTTATATCAAGAAGATTAGACGTGGCACGTGGTAAACTACAAAGAGATAGACAACAAATGTCAAAAAACAAAACAAAAACAGATGGGCCGCTGTGTAAACATAAATAAAATAAACAGTTGCAAACAAATTGTGTTTACAGACAACAGTTTTACAAAGTGTTCCCGAGCCCTTTATGCAATCATGTGTTCACAAAGTGGTGAACCTCGCTCCATCCTCGCTCATGAACGACTGAGCCTTTCCAGGATGCCCCTTTCATACCCAATCATGATCCTCTCACCTGTTACCAATGAGCCTGTTTACCTGTGGAATGATCCAAACAGGTGTTTTTGGAGCATCCCACATCTTTCCCAGTCTTTAGCTGCTCCTGTCCTAATTTGTTTGAAACGTGTTGCTGCATCAAATTCAGAATAAGCAGATATTTACAAAAATCAATGAAGCTGATGAGGGAAAAACATTGAATATATTGTCTTTGTACTGTGTTTTATTTATACCATTTTTTTTTTTTTTTTTTTGGAATCCGGCTTGTAAGATAATTTATGGATCTAGCTCATTTAACAATACACAGTACTTACAGTATATGATCTAAGCCAGCAGATGGTATGGCTCTAATAGTGAAGCTATACAACTGCATTTGATACTGATTTGGTGTTGATTCACATTTGAGTTCTGTTATAATGCCTAATAAATAGCCTGGAAGCCTCCAAGCAATCAGATCACAGCTGTCTGTCTGGATGTCTGAACTGATGGATGGACAGCTGGATGGGTGGATGGAGCGAATACCTTGATGAATGACAGTGACATGATAAGTGATGTTGCCGGAGGTGCTGGCAGAGCTTAGTTTTTCTCCACACGACTGTGACAAAAGGCCTAATGTTTACGCCCGGTTAAGTCCTCAACCTCTTCCTCATTTCAGGCTTACACGTGAAGGAGGAGGGGTATGATGTATTCTCTCCTCTTTGCTTTGTATTAGCTCAGTGATAGTGACAGATGCTGTCCATGTGTGAAGTAGGAAAACAGTTCAAAAAGCTTGAGAGAAAAACAATCTGATAAACTTACACATGAAGGCGGAACCTGTAAAGAATTAAAAACTGGTCCAAGATCAACATTAGCTGGCAGAATCAGCTCCTCCTCTGTCAAACTAGATTAATACCCTGCATCCAAATGTGGTCTGGTGCTATTTGGTCACACACCATCCATCACGCGGCAGGGATTCTCCAGACAGGGTTCACTATTTCACCCATCTGTCAATCAGCACCCACAGGCAGACAGCCCGGGCTCCTCCTGCCAAACCACACGACACCTGCCACCTCATAGCTTTGCCACAAACGCCCGGCCTTCACCTGGCTGCACGCCCCGCAGCCCCCAGGACTACGAAGAATCAAGCATGCAGCATCTTGTGCTTGTGTCCAACATGTAAAGTCTTCTTCATCTTTTGGAGGATATCAAGCCAGCAGCTTGTACACACACATAGCCTATATTTCGTTTGTTAGCCATATTGGTAACCTGCAGGAGCTTGAATCAAAACAAATCCTTTTACGGCCTTGATAAATTTAGCTAAGTATGATGGATTGGTCCGAGCTATTTGCTGTAATTTACCTCCTCTGGTGTTCACAGCAGGAGAAATGCAAGGAAAAAAAGCCAGGAAATAGCTGATAATGAGTAACCAACAACTAGATGCTACAACTCTGAAGGAAACAAGGAGTACATAATAGATAATTATAAGCTTCTTAAGAGTAGATGTAGAATAATATGAATGATACTATTACCACTGACTCCCAAAGCAACATACGTATATGACTGTTGGAGAGTACCAGCAGGTTGGTACATACCAGACCTCCATCCTCATGCTGTTAATGTTGTGAACTGTTGCAGCTTAATTAGGTGTAGGCAACAAAACTACCTTCTTAGGTTTAGGAAAAGATCATGGGTTAAAATGATATGCTACACTTGTACGTAACATAACATAAAATGGGTCGACGCTCACACGGGACATGAGCAGCAGTCTGCTGGGTGGATCCGTCCACCCCACCGTCCTCCATATGCAGACTTTCTTGCTCTTTATGCTACGTCGCTTCACTTCCTCCGTTGCTCTCGTCAAAACTGCTGCAGCCACAAAAGGTCGCTGCCTCACAATAAACAGAAATATTGTTGGTAATAAGCTGCTTGTTTGCTCAATCTATGCAGCCGATTTTCTCGTGAGGACGAGCTGAGCTAATCAGGATATTGTGTTTTTTGTACTTTATGAAGTGTTAGTATAAAAACTCTACTTGCAGAGTTCTCCCTCCAGAGTTGAAAACACACCTCATGTGAATGTGTAGTAACACATCCTTGAGCGCTACACATACACAGAGAGCACATTTGCTCTGTCAACCTCCCTGCCGTCAACATAGTAATGCTTAATTAAGGTGAGGGTGCAAAACAAAAGGAAAAGAATAAAACAAAGGTCACCTCTCACCCCCTCTCATCTTTCAAGTTGGCCGGGCGCTCCATTAGAATAATGCTCTTATTTCTACTTGGTAGCACTTGCAAAGAATTTCTGAACATTTTGCAGCCATTAAAGAATTTTAATATTTATGCATGAGACGCGCTATTACTAACCATGACATCAAGCTGACAGCTTGACTGACAGGTGAAAGACCTATCTAATTTATAGACTGGTGGACTTTAATTGGATTGAAGTGAGAAAGTGAAATGGATTCATTATTGCTCAAGGATCTGTGGCCGTTTCTAAAGTTAAACAGATTTTACACGCATAGTTCTGAATGCACTTCATGCTCAGTCTTCTGTTTATTGATTCTATAATGCATTATGTCTTTTTGGCTTGATTTGGAAACTATGTGCAGCGGTAGTGGGTGTATGATGTGGGATTCATGTATGTATTTGTCTGTACTCTGATGTTGTGTGGGAGTCACGTATGTGTTTGTCAGATCTGATGTTTTCTGTCCAGTTTGGTGTATGTATTTGTGTAAGATGAGGTTGTACAAAGTGTTGTTGTACTTACAGAAGGACAAATAAATCTAAATCTAAATATACTTCTTCTATCTATCTATCTATCTATCTATCTATCTATCTATCTATCTATCTATCTATCTATCTATCTATCTATCTATCTATCTATCTATCTATCTAATGTACATGTGTTGGCTAAAACAGCAATTCACAGCATGTTTTTCCACCTTTTCATAGATATTTTTTACGATAAAGCAAATGTATATGAGCCACTGCAAGCAGATGATTCCACCAACCACAGAGTTTAACCAAAAGCTTTTACAAATCCACCACATGTGTGCAGTTACAAGAGTTATTGCATGGCTTCACAATGTTTGCATCTCATAGTAGACAGGTGGGGACGTGACGGGGACTTCCGTTTGTATAGACTTAAGTCTGTTTGGTCTTTAGAGTGATGGGGAACTTTAGTCTGTTTCTCAAATGCCACTCAGTGCTTGTTTATATCCAATCAATGCGTTCTCAGCTAACAAAGCTCTCATTTTTCTGCTCACAGCCTCTGAATCTGCCATAAACACTAATCTGAAAGTTGCATTGTAAACAAGACAAACCAAAGCAAACAAATCTACAGAAAATTACATTCTTCCCAGTCCTTGCACTTGAGCCAAACTTTTCTGTGAGCTGCTGATTGTCAGGGGACTTAGTGTATGCTGTCTGGCTGCTGCTGCTGTTCCCCACCTAGGGGATTTCAGGTCTAATCTGTCAGGTGCATGCCCAAGCATTTCTTTATCAACTTTATCAATAACAGTGCAGCATTGCCAGGGCAACAGAGAGAGAGGGGCAGCCAACAGCCAATCCCTCGCTCCGGAGCAGACAATAATTACTCAGCCTCTCCCACAAAGACCCTGGCAAGGGGACGGGCTGGAGCATGACTGACATCCACCTACTCCAAACTAAAAAACACATTTGGCTGTTTTACTCCCTCAATCATACACCCAAATGAAAGTCTTGGCTTGAGTGGTGTGCCAGATGCTTTGTCTTGCTTCCTGCAAAGTTTTGTGTACAAGATGAGGATTACGCTGTACCATAGCTGTCTTGATTACCATTGGAATATAAAAGGACCACCCGTGTAAACCCAGAGGCTGGACTTCCTTTTTAGGAACACAAATTTGAAGTGTGGTGCTTTTGGTGATTAATGAACAGTTGTTTGATATTTTGGTTTGTGTGTGTGACTTCAAGTGCTTTTTATAAAATGGGAAAACAAGTTCATCAGATGCTTACATGTTTAGATGAATTACACATTAATCTTCATATTTTTTTTTCTCCAGTAGACAAAGCAGCAATATCAAAGCCTCATCTATTTCAATATTGTCCCGGTCGAGATTATGTTTACATCTCACTGCATTTTCCCACATGGGGGAGGGGGGTTAACCTTATACCATCATTACGCTTTCTCCACTCTTGCTAAGATTTTTCCCTAACCGGCATCTTGACTTGTTATGTGGCAGTTTATGCAGGAAGCTGTAAGACTCCCTGCATCTCCTATCTCCTAATTTAAAGCCCTTTGTGTGTTGGTTTTAAACATTTCTAATCTAGAGGGAGAGTAAAACAATGACTGGCAAACAGCAACAGCGCACTTAAAAAAACGAAAACTCACCCAATACAGACCAAAACATTAAGCCTTGCAGGAGAATGTGATCCCGTGTAGGAGGAGGCTCATCACAGTGCTGCAAACATCACTGCAAAACGGTGCATGCAGGACGTTTTCCAATGGATATTTCTTTGCATCTCCTTGTGACCTTTCACAGAGCAGATCTACCAAAGACGTGAGGCAAGTTGAAATCTTGATTAAATGGGATGCACGTATTGACATGGAAATCTCATAGGATGGCACGACGAAAAACAACTCAGAGAAGTGGATGTCAGTTGAACTGTAATGTCGTTTCGTATGCTCCAGCTTTGTGATGCAATTATTTGCTAAGGGATACAGAAGCAATGCAAATGCAATATGGATTATACAGTGTTATTCATTATGCATATATATACAAAGAGATTCTATCCATTAGTCACATGCAATATGAGACTCCTGTGTGACTAAAAAAGTCATCTTCTGTTCACACCATTTTCAGTGCTGCTCACCGATCAAGTATGAGGCTACATATAGACTTTCTTAAAGGACAACAACGTTTGATCATCCACAAGCACAAAAGCACATATTTGCAAACTGAAAAGAAAAGAAAAAAAAAAAATTGAATCCTTCTCCTCCTCTTATATCTAACTCAGTGCTGCAATAGTAGCCAAGCATGAATCTGAATAAATTAGCTCCCACTATGCATGTTGTGAAAGACTGCCATAAATTGATTTACTGGTTTTGCTACGTACATGATGCATAACATACAAGGTCCCGTTTAGAGCTGAGGAAATGTGTATTTAATTTATTACTCAATAACAAGGAACCTCTATTCATATTGGCTCTTTTGATATATTGCTTGCGGATGATTGGATAAGCCACAATGGCATTCTACTGAGCCAAATAAAGCATGAACACACACCGTCATTCCATTATGGTCAGAACAATTAGATCAAAGTTAGCCTAGTAATTGATAAATAAGAGCTGGTTTGTTAGCTGCTTACCCCCTTGTTATCTTTTTAGGAATGACTGAGCATTTTTTTGAATGCAAGCAGAAAAGAAAAAACAACATGCACAGAAAATAAATGTACCTGTACACCAATGCGTGATGATGACAGTCAGGTAGAGATTGGGAAAAGCAAAGAAAACAGAGGTTTTTGGTGAGTAATAAAGTGATCTGAGCAGGAACTGGAGCACGCACACAAAGAGAGAAAGCACAGGAGAAGGACAGGAGAATGAGGCAATGAGCTGGCGGGGTATCTGACTCTCCAGCTGCATGCTCAGGAAGCTCTTTGGAACACAAAGGTAGGATGGTGGATGGGTGAACAGCCTGAGGAAGTGTTACACCCAAATGCTTCCCAGTTGCCATATGAATTATTCCAGCCCCACCGTTTGCACAGGCTTTTGGCAAACAACAAAAAGACTTTAAAGCAGGTTTGAAAGATGAGCGGATGAGTACTTGGATAAAGGGTGTCGAGAAAATGAACTACAAAAAAAAAAAAAAAATCCTGCAGGTTGCAAACACAAACACAGCCCTCAGCCATCAGAATGAAGGGCAGAGGAGAGAAAGAAACCTGCTGTCCCAGTGTCCCAAGTTATTTATTTTTTCATTGGCGTATGACTGATGCAACACAGAGAATGGAAAAACACCAAACATATGCAGGTGAGCTAAAAAATTCTAAAGGGACTGAAAAACTGTGACAATAGAAAAGCAAAAAACACAAAGAACAGCATCCACACGCAACAATCAACACACTTAAATACATTACATGCAGGCTTTGGGTCATACTGTTACTTCAGGCAAAGAGATGTTGAGAGCACTCAATTGATTTCAATTACTAGCCCCAATGCTAAGCTATCTGTGTATCCCAGACACAAGACCTGGCACTGGATATAAGAGTTTTAAGGGATATAAGGGGATTTATTAAGTACTAACATGGAAGATAAGGGATGCAACGTATGAGACAAAGAAGCAGGAAACACATTTCTTAGGTCACAAACAATTGAAATGAAGGATGCAATTAATAGCATGCATGTTCTTGATCTGCATCCATTACCTTCCATGTTTGTAGTCCATACATCTTACAAGTGAGTGTCTTGTGTCTGTGGTACACAGGTGGCCACATCACCAAAATTTCCACATGCGCTTAAGAGCTCTCTTGTTCTGTTTACCTAAAGACGGTTTGTTTATATACTGGAAAACAGTATTCTTTATGATTTAATATTATTTACATGGTAATATGATGATATAACAACCAACAATGCTTCAGGTAGGTGGACACAGCTCTCAATCATATGGAAATAACATTGAAAATTAAGACCTGTGAATTCTTTTCTATCAGGTGGAAGTCTATCCAGTCAGTCGGAGCTTAATAGTGATCAGCTGAAGTCCAGTTAGAGCTGTCAGAGCAGTCCATTTAACACAGGAAATGATTATGAAAAAAGTAGCACTTGAAGCAGTTGAGCATTGAACTTTTCAGTATAGGATGAAGCATACATGCTTCCATGATTCTTGCTATTTTCGCCACCCTGTAGATGTACAGTAACTACTTGTTCTGAAAATTCAGAATGCATCTCATGACAGGCTAACTAAAGTGTTGACATTTTTCAGCCACGTCGCCAGGCTTTCAACAGTGCATGGAGTTTGCTCAGTTGTCATGGACATGATTCACTAATTGTCACAAGGCTGGAATTTCAGTCGGTGACACCAGAGAAGACGAGATCATAACCCATGAGTCTGTTCAAAGGGGTCACTATTGTTTGTGCAAATGGCCTCCTACTTCCCCCTCCGACTGCCCACTGACTGCTGGTGGGCGGCTTTGACACCCTCACAGCTGAAGCTGTTTTGGTCTTGTGTTCACAGACAGATGTTGTCTGCTTCGTCAGTCTTTTGAGGTCCTTTCCATTTCACCCATACAGAGTTCCCCATAGAGTAGCTGCATTTGAGTAAGGGGGTCTTAAGAATTTGGAAACTGCTATTTTCACGGTCAAAGTAACTGTTGTAAAACCCCAATGTCTCATTTTTATTTTTTAAAACTATACTCAGGGAATATATGCAATGGACTAAGAGGAGTTTGTGTGTGAGTATGATAGACTACTACTATTGGATCCAATAAGCAGGAATAAAAGCAACAACATGTGCTTGCAGTGAAACACTGCAACAGATTCAAAATGCTTTGTTTAACTGCATTCATTCATTTCATCTATGCTGTATGTTGCTTGGTTGCACACAGCGTAAATCACATGCTGTGAACGGCATGCGAGGAGGACTGCACTTTGATGAAGAGCAATTCCATTAAAGTCTGACAAAAGACCATCTGATCCAACTACACTGACATTTGACAAAGTACTAAATCAGGGAGCCTCGCTCATATAACAGAGATATTAAGTACAGGCACACATGTCCATCAGAAAGAACTCCAAATTCTAATGAGCAATCGTCTGTGCTTATATGTCTGTGCCTAATTGCACTTTTAATTTACTTGATCAGCAGGCTCAGGCATAAATGTGTTTCTAATTGTGAGATTCTCAGTCAAATTATCTTTCCTTTTTCAGCAGTCTTTTGTTGTTTGGAAAATTGATTTTTTTTTCATCCTAACCCTGGAGATGCTTCTGTAAAACTCATCTAATAAAAATGGCACTACTTTTGTTCGTCAAATCCCAGGGAGGCTCCTATTCAGCACCATTAAGAGCTTTTTTTTTGCAAACTATTAACACAAAAAAATGTTAAGCTACAATCCAGCTGAGACAGTTTATTACTTTTCCGCTGAGACGTGTTGTATCGAGAGATCAAGCATCTCCGAACAGCATCTTTGGTTAAAAAGATTTTAAAATCATCAAAAGCCCAAGACTCAATCTTTCTTTCAGTTCTCATGAACAAAGCGTTAAAAACCATCTTGTGATCCTGGTCTGGCTAATTGATCTTTACAAGATGTACATAAAATTATCAAATTAAATGAAATTTAGCACATTTAAAACATATAATAAACCACTTCAACATCACTGTTACAAACCTTAAGAAGCTCCTCCTCAACCTAAACCACCTTGCATACAATAGACTTTGTGTTAACTCTCCTTTCTTCACAGGCAGAGCATAGACACCAAGGCTGTATGTCACCCCTAACAACCACCACCAAAAATCACACCTTTCTTTTAGCCGAAGCAATATGCACGCTGCACTCTCAGAAACAACTGTCCAGCACCTCCAGGTGACCCACCACTTTTCTATCAGTTAGGCTGAGCCGCACTGAGAGAGCTTCAAATGCTTGATGCAACATTAGCAAGCAGCCAGTAGAGAGGAACCTACTGTAATTACCAGCCCTGAACTGAAAACAATTAAACATATGAGGATTAAATGATCAATAAAGCACGGGTAGGCAGTGACAAATGAAGTAATACAATTAGCATGAGTTTACAGCCATGCTCGCGACTGTGAGGCCGATTAGCCGCAACAGCGCTTTGTGCTAAATGCCAACGTCGGCATGCTAACATGCACACACTGACAATACTAATACACTGATGCTTAACAGGTTTAATGTTTACCATGTTCACCATCTTATCCCGAGATTCCACCAGGCGCATCCCCATGACGTCGAGTATGCAACACGTTTGATTACTCCACACAGCGGCTGCGTTTTGCCTGCCTTGTTTTGTTAATTTGCTCAGATTTTTTCCTCGACAGTTGTGCTTCTACCATGGATAAGTAGGCTTTGTAGATAAATGGTTTCCTTTTTTGTCTGTTTTAATTGCGTTTATTGCTGATGTATGATCGGGATTCTACACAGGGTGTTTTATTTTGAAAATTTAGTACACCATTCCGGTGGCTGACTTCCCTTTTTGGCTTGATCTGCTCTGTGCCGTCTCTCACAAATCTCCAATGAGATGAGCTTCTAGGATGCTTCTGAAATGGAGGTCCTACAGTGAAAGGTAGTGTTTTATTAAATTTCATGGCAACACATGACAGTAGTTGTTGAGATATTTTAGTCTGGACTAAACAACTGACAAACATCGCTTCTCATGGAGTCACACCGCCAGCATGTCTAAAAAAAAAAATTCTCTGTGGGGTATCTTGACACGTTTTTCAGCTCACAGTGGGCGGTATCTACAGTGTAAAGGAGTCACATGGCTGTTTTGAGAAGGTGAGAACTTCACTTGATTATTAAGGAATTAGAGGAGAGTGTGCTGAGTGGTTGCACAGGGGTGAGATCTATAACTTGTGATAGCAAAACTCAGGCCAAAGGCTATAGTGCTGCTGCATGCAAACATCAGGTTTTTGAATTTGATATTTGCAGCTCAAGGCAACCAGTGGAGGGAGTGAGAGAGGACTTGGGATAATTTGTTTAACTTCAATGAATTTTGAGAGGCTTAAGAGTATTTTGGGAGCCCAGCTAAGGGGAGGGAAGTGTAGATGGGAGACGACAAGAAGTTAGACAAAGTGCCAGAGGGTGTCCGTGATCCCTCAGGGGATGTCCTGCAATACAGTCCATGACCAAAATTTGGTTGTATAGGATTAAACTCTCTTGGGCGTTTGGGTGTGAGTCACAGCAGAGTTGTCACTGAGAGTACAAGTAGTCTTCAAGTAAGAGAGAAACCAAGAGAGCACAGTCTCAGGGAAATATCATAAAATAGATATTACTTTTCATACTGAAGACAGGTCTAATCAGAGCTGAGGAAAAAGAACAAGCAATACTAATTATAGCACGGTATAATGGGTATCCTCAAAAAACATAATTGGGATTCATTGGGGTTATTTGGTGGCGTCCTGTAGGTGGAGTACATACTGTGATGGCCCCTGCGTATGCAATTTTTCTCTGTTAGCATTTTGCATCCTTTCTCATTTCTGTCATGGCCCACGGGCCTGGTTATGACAACATGAAGAGATGACAGATTTCACTGAATGGAAAAAGTTCTGTTGTGGTTTGAAAGTGAAGCAGAGGAGAGAAGTGCGGTAGGTGCAATGTCATGGTACCGTGCCAAGGTGTGTGGAAATGTTCAAATTACAGGCAGCCTTGTGGGTTTGCAGAGAAGCTCGGATATCAAAGGCTAGCAGGCAGTAAAGCAATTACCTGTATGTTCTTCTGTGTCTGCACTTTGATTTTTATTCAAAGATCACAAGCGCGAATTCACAATGGCTGCAACCATGCACGTGCATGCATCCATGCATTCACACACACACACACACACACACGCACACACACACACACACGCACACACACATCTCACATGGCATGAACAGTTAATCAGCCATCCTTTGGCTTATGACCAACCTTTCCACATGATCTCGTGCAAGTTTATGATTCCATCTGGAAGTTATGCACCTCTTTGCAACAGGCCACTCCACATTGCCGTGTCTCCTTTTACCAGATTGCCATGAACAGAAACACACACACTTGACCTCCATGCCAAATTGGCAAACTGTGGTCGCCAAAGGGTAGGAAATTGTTGTGGACTGACAGACTGACTGACGGATCAAGCTATAGAGCAGCTGCTTAAAAGAAAAGATAGGAAACAATTAGACACCATGATTGACTTCACCATATTACTTAATCATAGTTATGTTCAGTGTAAACAGCTCCTTTGATGATAGATAAGAAATAATTGTATGAATTTGTAATGACGTCTTGTCATTTATCCTTCAGGCTGTGAAACTGTTACAATCATGAAGATGAGGCTCATTGATTACACAGTGGTTTATGGGCACAAGTCATTACACTTGTAATGGTTTTGATCCAACAATGTCACTGATACTGCACACACCGCCACTACATAAACAAACACCACTTGTCACAAGATTGTCTCATCATGCAAAGTAGTCTTTGGAACGCTCTCTGCTTGTGAAGTTAACGCTGGGTTTAATCCCCCGGTTTCCTGAATGCCATGCCAGAGCAGGATAAGATGACATGGCTGTCTGGCTAGACGACAGCTTCCAGATGCCTCTCATGTCAGTTTGTCACAGCGGGCTTGATGGCGCTTCAGGTGACAGGTAGGCAGTCTGGGAGGAGTGAGCACTGCCTCCTTTAAAGTGGTTTTGCAGCCAGGGTGACACTCTAAACTGATCTTACTGCCTTCAAATCTGAACACTCCTTGATCTCACCTTCAGATCAAACTGAGACTAAACTAAGATTTCATTTGCCTTTACCTACTAATAAACTGTTATTTGTCCATTTGGTGTAAATAAGTCTTGTTCTAACAACTTTTTTCTATGCATTTGTACAGATTGTATACGTTCTATACATATCTCATCAACTTATTTCTCGTTATTTTCTACCCTGTATTCATTGATCAGGAACAAGCTGTTCTTACTCACGCTCCAACATGTATTTACACCTGGAAGCTGCTCAGATCTGTGGATCACTGAGCAGCCCCACTGGAGCAACTGGGGGTTTATGGCCTTGCTCAAAGGCACCTAAGTGGTGGCCTTTCCTTTCCTTGCCCTTGGTTGATTCTGCCAGTGCAGGAATTGAACCAGCGACCCTCCACATGCCTTCTTCTCTCACCTTTAAGCTGCACTGTGTGTTTTATTCCTGGTCATGTCTGTGTGAGATCCAATTAAACTTTTTGAAATTACGAGCTACATTAAATTTTTTGTTTTACCGACAAGGTATAATAAAGAAAGGAATTTATTTATCCTTATGATTTATTTTCATCTCCTAATTGAATGTTTTGCGGCTGCGAGACTTTGTACAGTTTTAAATGTATATCTAACATAATAAAGTTGGGGAGTGATAGCGGTGAGCAGTGTTCTGTTGAATCTCTTTGTTAGCTGTTGGACTATGTGCTTAAATGAAACAAAAGAAATCAAAAAAGGTGCTTGGATGGCGCAAGGGTAAAAGCACTAGATCCTTGACACATGTCTCATGCTTAGGACAACTGGTATGATTAAGAAATTAGACATGCTGCCTGACAATGACACGATTCCCACATGCACACACACTGACACGTGAGACATGAGTTTAATAGGCAGTATTGTGCCATGCTGCAGCAGCTCATACTACTGAGGCTGGATACTGTAAGAGTGTGAAGTATTTTCAAGGATAATTGGGTTGAGAAATGGCTGCACATAAACTGGGCTTTCTCCAGTCGCTTTCCACAATATGTTATCACACACTCTTTGTAGTGGGATTAAGATTTTAGTGGGTACCTTGCAGATTTATTTTGTGGGGAAAAGCCTCAGGGGACAGAATAACCTTGCCATCTATGCTTTAGCCAGAAGAGTTCAAAAATCATGTCTTTCTATACAATAACATTTCAGTGACTGGTCTCTTATTGCTCCCCTAAAGGAAACAAAGTATGAGGTTATGAAGTGCTCCTTTAAATGACTTGTAACGGTGAACAAGAATAGAGCAAATAAAATAGCACATATATCATGCTATATATAGCACACAGAGACCTTTTGTTCAGCTCTTGCAAGACTGTTGAATGAAAACAAGCAGATTCAGCGAGCTGTCACTGATTGACAAGGTAATGATTTTCAGAGGTGAGGAATCATTAAAGTTTATTCCAGAAATTGAAGCCTTGTTTGCCTAAGCTGATTATTTTTTGTCTGGGAGACAGCGGCATAAACACAGCCCCAGAGACAGTGCTGTTTATTCACCAGTGGTGGGTCACAAGTTCAGACACAACACGCACATTAGGATATTAACCGTTTGGGTGCTAATTGGTAAAAAGGGTGAAATAAATTCCAGCAAACAAATAGGTGAACTGGGTAAAGTTCAAAGTAATCGATTTATTTGTCATGAAAAGAACCAGGGTTGTACAAGAGGAGGCATTTACAGGGTTAAATCACTGAGATATTTCTGGTGTTGATGATGACGTTGGCAAACAGTGATGACACACTGGAAGGGTGAGAAACACCTTTTTATATGGACCATCCAATTGTTTGGCTTTGGCTGCCTGTGACTAGAGGGCATACTGTGAGCAACACAAGACTTTAAAATAACTTCTGCACCTGGGTGAACAACCATGAGGCTCCATTTAAGGTGCTGGTCTCTAGAAAAATGTCTTGTCTTTAAATGTTCTGTGCCAAACAAGGCAATAGTGTGATGTGATGTTCTTATAATGCAGCAAATGTGGACATCCCAGTGGTGGATGGGTGTACAAAGCATTTGACTTTTGACCAAACTCTGAATCTCTTGCCAATAGTTTTGTTTAACCATACTGGATGAATGGATGGCCGTGAAATTTCAGACAGAAATGGTGCCCGCAGAAATAATCCTAATGAGTTTGGTGACCCCCTGACTTTTCATTGACCACCACCATCAGGTCCAAATTTTAATTGGTCCATTACTTTGGTTTATGTTCACATACCGGCCAACCTTATGACATTCACATCAGCCTCAGCTGACATGATAAACATTAAACGTTGGCATGTTAACATTGCCATTGAGAGCATGTTAGCATGCTAATGTTTGCATGAGCAGCTGTGGGAATTACAAAGAGGCACCACTGTCCCACAGTTCAGCCTCACAGAGCCACTAGCATAGCTGCAGACTCTTAGTCTTGGTTGACATGAGGCGGAATGAGTTTCTCACCACTATGCTGAAGCATTCATATGAGCTCCTGCTCCGGGCCCTGCAGTTCAAGGCACTCCCAGGCAGGGGCATGTAAGATGAAAATGAACAGTAGCACATGGGGTCAGATACGTGATTCTCCTCTCCAACCCCATTATCTCATGTCAAAGTCACTCTTGAATTACAATGTATTATATGTAAGGCTAATTGTTTTTGTTGGTTTACCCAGAATATATTAGCCCCCACACTAAAAGCCTTTTTTCTTCTGCAACAGGAAGTCCCTCAAATTAGTAATGACAATGCTTGAGTCTCATTTAACTTTGCACAACTTAAATTTTTACCAAAATGACAACAGTATTGAAAATGATTCATATTTGCTTTTCTATTACAGTGTATCTATTCTTATACATATTTCATTTACCCGGCTAACAGCAGCATCCTGGTGTGACATTAAATTGTATGACACATCGCAAAGAATGTTTTTCTTGAATGTGTCTCAGTCCCTGTGGGCCTGGCACTTGTATGTGCATGACAACTGAGTAACTGTACACATGCTTTGTATGTCCAACCATGCACATCAAAGTGGTTTCACAGTGCTCGAACAATGTCATGCAACTTCTGCTTTCATATGACTGCAATATTTGTTTCTTGAACAAATGACAGATGCTGTAAATATTTCTCGTTATGATAGTCTCGTATCTCCCCACAGCATCAAAGTTTCATAATATTACAAACGTGATGAGATTATCAGGGTTGTGAGTTAGTGTGTATTAGGGTCGACAATGCCACCTCGCCACCAAGAAAAAAGAAAGGAAAAGAAACACTTGTATTGTTCCAGGAAAACCAGTAGCATTCCCAAAACCCCAATGGATGGCTTCAGATCACTCTTAATTAAAGCAAGCGCAGACCAAGACAGCCTAAGCACTCACAGCACAAAAGCAAAAAAAAGAAAACGAAGGTAAAACCAGTCATTCAACAGTCAAGATGTGGAGATGTTAAGAGCGACATGAATGACCAAACTCACTGAAACAAAAGAGCAGTTTCGCTAAGGAGGTCTGGCCGTGCACCCACCATGGTGCAGGAATACGCTATAATCACCAACTGGGAACTACACTTGAATTAAAAGTAAAGTAATCTTGCATATACATACCGGAGAGGGGCTTTCCAAACAGCGGGAGAGTGAGTGCAGCGATCCACCACATTCATTAGCCACCGCAGACCTAAGAGACTAAGAGAAAAAGAGCTACACTTACAGGAGGCCAAGTGGAAACCGTATGAAGTTAGCAGGTAAACTGAGCAAGCCTACTTCAAGAAGAGCGAAGCTATGTGAAGCGAAGGCCCAAAGTGGACAATATTACTCCAGATCTGCAGCCAGGAGACAACGGCTCTAAACATTCAACACAGAGAGCTGCAAGAATATATACATTACATTCACTGGGGGAGCAGTCACGCCAATCTGTGACTGGAAGCCAGTCTCCAGGAAGTTGCAAACGCCTATCTGAGTAACGGTCACCTGCCTACATATAGTGCTGAGCATCCCTGCCCGCTGATTAAGGTGCCAGAGCATTACTGAATCCAGCCCGGTGAAGGTTTCAGTGGTCAGGAGGAATGGAGGAAACAGTTTGAAGCAGTTATGGCAAATAGCAATTCTAAACTTTCAAATCCTTTTTCAATACCCAGTTAAAACTTTCAAAATTTACTTTAATTTCAACAAACTGTGAGTGTGATGTTAGCCCACAGATCTGTGCTGCCATATGCTGCTGTCCATTCTGTGTGGCGCTAATATCTTCTATTAATGTTCGTGTATGTTCAAGTATGGGTGGCAGCTCCAGTGTTTACTGCACCTCCATGAGATGACTCTCATTAAAGACAAAATGCTGACCTTGGTGAGACACAAATGGATCTTTAAGAGACAGGCTCTTCCATCACAGTGAAATGGAGCGCTCCCCATTTCACAATACTGCTATTAAGTTTCATCAAGGCTCATTACATGCTGACTCTATGTCATCTCCTGTGCACTATAAAATCCCTCCCTGCAAACACTCACAATAGGTATATTATCACACATACTCGCTATTGTTGCTGGTAGGTGTCTCTTACAATAGAAATTAATTATTTTGAGGTTTCTGATGTAAATCGCCTCTGTCAGGATGTATGACCCTCTTGTTGAAATTATGCATAAATGCTATTCAAGCATTCATCAGGAATGCGTTTGTTACAAACACAACATTCAATATTTAATAGCAAAAACTATAGCATAGTGTCCATAGCACAATGCAATAATCGCAAAGCAGTATGGAGTTTTATTCTCTCGTTGTTGCAAATCAAATGTGAGCTGAAATAAATCTAATTGGATCCCATTCACCCTCTGATTGATGCCAAAACTGAATTATATTCATTGACTGGTACATTCAAGGCAAACAAGCAGAGAAGCACACCAGAGAGAGAAACAGAGAAACTGAAATTGAGAAAGAAGGCAAGCAGGGAGGCAGGCAGGATGGTGGGCAGACATAGCAGCATGCTTATATGATCTTGACCCAGCAGTCGATAGGGAAGGGCGGTGAAACCTGATTACAGACAGCCCACATCCTAGCCTGCTGATTTCATTTCCCTCACTCTGCTCTGTTGGGTAAAAGACAGAGGTGTGATGTTCTGCACCACTACACTGCACTGGCTTGATTAAACGTCTACGTTCTTTTTGCCCAGGTGTGATGTCACCTGTGATGTACGCATCTATTTTTCTGGCAGTTATTATTGGCACTTCCATTTCACCCTTTTTCTTTGTCCCTTTTTGGCTCCTTGCATTTGCTTTCCCTGCTGAGAGACCCAAATGCGCTGCATATTCTAAAATGTTTCTATGAAAGTAAACATTACACCTTCAGTGGCTTAATAGACATATTTAGGGACAAACTGTCACAGCGCTCTGCTCCATTCCTGAATGGACCTGAACAAGGTGATAAAACAAGTGGAAGTCAACCAGTGTGTGAACGCAGTTGTCCATCCAACTGCCTGATGAGGTTTGAATTAAGGGCCATCACACCTCATCAAGTGCACTCTCCACACCTGAAC
The DNA here is from genome assembly GCA_037975065.1 of Chaetodon trifasciatus. NCBI lineage: Eukaryota > Metazoa > Chordata > Actinopteri > Chaetodontiformes > Chaetodontidae > Chaetodon > Chaetodon trifasciatus. The sequence continues at coordinate 5,178,383 of JBBMOE010000003.1, forward strand.
TGCCTGTAGTGTCACACAGTTGGTTTACCTCCAGCTCTTTTTCCCCTCGACTGCACACACAAGTTACATTCATCTGAGCAGCCTGTCACCGGCGAGGAGACAGGGGAGACTATCTGCATCTACTTTCCTTCTATCCCTCCTGGTCCCTCCTTGCTGCAATGTGATGAAACGTTCAGCCCTTTTTCAGGCAATTGATGTGTTTAAGGTACTGTCAGTAGTAGATAATGAGCTGCGATTCAGTCAAGTGGAAATCAAATGTCCCTTTTCCTCCCAAAAAGAGCTTTGTACTGATGTTCTTTGTTTCAATTACTGTTCAACAGGACATCATTGAAATGTACTGATGCACGAGCCTCTACTTTCTGGAGAAAAACATGCTGCAAATCATACAACTAAAAACACAAAGACTCCTTTAAGGTTTGTTTCAGCACAATAGAGCGCAAACCATTGTGTGTCGAGGGTGAGCTCCTGAGATCTTCAAGGACATATTTACTATTAGTGTGTTACTACTGCCAGCAGTATACGGTTTGTAGTGCATTGAGAGGGGACCCCTATTAACTGTCACATCGCACACTGGCATGCTGGGTACAGTGCAGCTGCTACAGCACATTCAAGAACAGATAAAGAAAAAGAGATAGGAGAGACAGGAGATTTTACATCACAGCATTGCATTACATTAGAAAAATGTCCCAAATGTGCAGATTTAATTAACGTCTTTCTTATATTATCATGTAATACTATCAAATGGTAGTGTTAGCTAGGGTTGAATGCTAACATTAGCTGAACATTAACATTAGTTCTCTAACAGTAGCTAATGCATTATCCAATATTTTGTTTTAGATAATAGCATCTGATGTTCTCACCATGTGACATCAGAGAAAATCGGCTATTGCTAACAGCAAGCTATTGTGGACCATGCTAGTTAGCTTTGTGGGACGAGGCTAATTCTGGGAACATTCTGAAAGATGCATTGCTGATGCTTGAAATTTTAGAGTGTGGTGAAACAAAATGTCAAATCTATTGAACGGCAATGTCCTGAACACATTTATGGATGGGCATTTCCTGCAAAAATAGTGTTCACCTTAATAGTAAATGTGAGATAATCAACTGTCTGCTGTATCTGAACAGGCACAGTTTGAACAGGCACTGTAGTAGTTCAGTAAAAGAGTGTAACTCAACAATGTTAATGTAAGAGACTGTAACAAAAGGGCTCACTTATTATTGGCCTTAAAATGAATGAATAAAATTAATTTGAAACCATCTAACTTCATATGCATGTCCAAAATTTCTCTCGCCATGTATTTTTTCTATTAATACCCCTTAGCGGACAAAATGCCTTGACAGAAAGTGGCACATACTCGTAGTGCAAGTACAAATCTAACGCTGTGAGCCTCCATAATGATCATTTTTGTTCCTCTGTCTTTATTCTAATTTCCTCCACAGGCCCTGCTGTGTTTGAGCTCTTTCACAACTTGTTCTGCTCCTGAAATTTACCTTTTTCTCAGGTCGCTCTGTTTGGGTTTGGTTTCTTGGGTGAGATTTGCTTGTTCAGTTACCAAATTGTCTAATGCTTCATGGTTCATTTTAAGGTTCCAATGTCAGTATTTGTCTGCAGTCTGTGGCTTCACACCAGAGAGCATTTGCCACTACAACCTGCTTGCTCTGCTATGACCAGTAGCTTCTGTTAACTTAAGATATATGCTGATTACCTGACAGTCACGAGTGTGTGAGTCAAGATAATCATGGAAAATCAGTGTTCAATTATCTTGTGATTACACCATTCAGCTTGATGTTCATCTCCACGCACAGCATGTTAGTTTGACCTCAATACACAGAAGGCAAAGACTAGAAAAGCACAGAAATGGTAATGAATATCAGCAAATATTAACATGTTATGGGCATTTAAAATCAAATATGTGATAGAGCCAATCATCATATTAAGATTTCCAGTAATAACAGCAGAGGCACACTTTATTTATAGATAGATAGCATGCTGAAGTCTGCACATACAGTACCTAAAGTCATCAGATATTTAGCTTTTATTTGTGCTTACATACATACAATTTTCTATTTTTTGTCATTCCCAAAGCTACTCATGATCTTCTTATGTAAAGCCCTTTTTTAAAATATATTCATTTTCAAATGGTGCAGGAACTCATGTCATGTTTGACTTATCCTGCTGAGATGATTAAGGCAGGGGCGTAACAATGCCAATCAGGCTTTAACTCTTTAAGGATCCCAACTCAAAGGAGCGTTTTCTTAATTTTCCCATTTTCTGTTTCTGTGAGGCACTGTTTCATCACTTCAGAACAGAGAAATTGGGTGAAAAATTAGCCTGAAAATAAGTGGCTAACACACATTCGATGGACCACAGCCTTGTAATTTAGAGCCCCAGAGGGGAACAATTGGTGGAGTGAGGGGTTGATTGCTTGGTGAGCTTAAACTTTGGATTTTCATCTTACGTTAGCTTGCACACATCCAGACTAAAATATCTCTACTGGATGGATTGCTGTGACATTTCTTAACGATGTTCACGGTCTCCAGAGGATGAATCTTGGTTTCTCTGGTGTCACCATGAGGTTGGTTTGCAGTTTTGAGTGAGGTGTCTCAACAAGTACAGCCTCAGAGAGCCGTTAGCATGGCTGTAGACCTTATTCTTGTTTATTGTTTGAACGTAGCATAAAACAAGATCCTAAGACATGACAGATCACCAAACAGTGGACTTTTCCTTTGTGAAGATACACCAAGTATGCATGCTTCTTGAAGCTGTATAAAAGCTCCTTCTAGTCAAACAAATAATTCACAGAAAATGCTCTCCTGCTGCGTTAGTGTTATTTTCTCGGGGAGTTTAGTTCTCGAGAAAATGGTTTTCTTCGGAGCACGCTTTGGATAATTAGCCGGGGTGAATGGCAGCCACCCCAACACCTCTGTCAAACTAGGAGGCTACTAATGAGGAGAGCACCACACTTTCACCCAGAATATATTAGCATCCCATATGAGGACACTGTCAGCCTCTGTTAGCAACCGTCCACCACCGCTGTCCTTCGAAAAAAAAAGAAAAAAAAAAACTCCTCCTATCTCTCTTCGTCCATTTCTCTACGCACTCATCATTAGATGTGCCGCTTCAGGCTTCCACTCATGCCCTTCACAGATGAGTGTAGTGGAAATGGGCAGCATACTCTCTCCTCCATAACATGTTTACTGCACACTAATGTAGCCCTATGGTTATAATCAGGAGGAAATTACCTTGTGGTACTATACTGGGTTTTTTTTTACATTTCTGCAGAGAATTTTTTATTTTTATTTTTTTGCCACCGAACCCGCAAAGTGATTATGACTCTGGTTACACGCGAGGATCATCTTCACAAGTTCTCAGTTTTCGCTTCCATTTCCACGCAGGGCGGTATTGTGACCCATGTGAGCAAGTGGAAACTCCTGCGATGCTCTGCATCATCTCGAGCAGAACAGCAGCAATGGATCAATTAGCTTAGAAACAGGGCAACACTTAGGCTTCAGTTGCATTAGAGTGATCATATTGAACATTATGAAATGATCCTTGGCTGATATGTGAAACGTGTAACCCTCAGTGGCTCTTGAGATGTTAACAGTGTGCATGTATTGGAGATTGGACTATAATTAGAAAGCAGAGAGACTACTGTTTCAACAGCTTGGCTGCATTAAGATGCAGTTGAATAAATGAGTTTATCAGAAAAATACATGTAGTAGACACCTATACACCATATTTTATATATTTTTCTGCTCTAATCCTGTGCAGAACTGATGTTTAACCTCAGTCAGCTGACATCTGGTTGGTAATTTGTAAAGTGGGAATATCTAGAGTGTAATAGAGGAAATGTACGCTTTATTAAATGCTGCTGGTATAAAAACATATTTGTACTTATTTTCTGTGTTCAGTAGCGGCTTGTAACAAGAAATACGTCTCTCCTCTTTTATACCTGCTCTGTACGTGTGCCGTTTTCTGGTTTTATGGTGGCATAAATAACAAACAATAGAAGAACAAGCCTTCATATCAAGTACTGTGTTAACCCCCTTTTGTTGCTTGATGCTGTGTCAGTATCTGTGGCTACAATATGGGATGGAGCATGTAGAGAAAAGGAGCTCATGGTGCTGTTGGCAGAAAGAGTGTTTAATTCTCTAACAGTTTTAATGGTTGTTGGAGGTTTTGTTTAAAATTAATGAGCTGACCTTTCATTTTTAAACAAAGCCATGAAAACTAGGAAACATAACTTACAACACAATATAATGTTATAGTATTACATTAAAAATCCTTGCTGTAATCACTCTCTTATTCAAGCATCTTTCTCTATTTCTTTTTTTTTTTTTTTAATGTTTTAGCATTATTGGAGCGCTTTAGTCCTGCTTTTAACAGCCAACTTTGTTTATCCAATTAAAACTTAGAAATGACAGCAGAAATGTTCTAGAAATTAAATAAGGACATGCAGTCAAAATAGCCTAGCATTTAGTTTAATTTCTGTTTGATCAGACTGCATCTGAGGGGAAGTAATTGCCCAGTTTTCCTTGCGTGTTAACAATTCGATTCCCAGCAAGAAAAGATGTAAACAGTATATTTTGTTACCAATATCCATTATTGATTCCTTTATAACACATTCCCATTAATAGTCAAGCATTTGTTTCTAAAGCCTGGGATGCTGTGTTCCTTTAGAGGTATATTACATATTATTATTTATACATCCACACTGACATTTATTTCAAATTACCTTTTTGCTCGCGGCTGAAACACTTTCCACATGCAATATAACACGTCACTCTCATTTCTATTGATTTGCTGCACACCTTACTTTTACGACTGTATAGATTACTGTGCACGTGTTAAAAACATGAAACCTGAAAATATCTGTTATTCCATAACACTGTGAGTTATTAAAGAGTTTTTTTTTTCTTCTGACGCAAGCAACCATTAATAAACCAACTTTGAAAACTCTTATTCTGTAAACATCTGATTTACGGTGGCTGACGAGGCCAGAAAACACTCTGCAAAAGCCAAAAACATTTCCATTAGGAGAAACGTGATATCCCGGGTAAAAGAATTCAAGTGGAAAAAGTTTAGACGGAGTTGAATTCACATGGACTGTTAACTTCAGCTTTTAATGAGCCACAGTACTTTTCTCCAATCAGTGATGAATAATAGTTTCTCCTCTATATGGACCTTGAACTGAAGCACTATTCCAGGACAGTCGCTTAATAGGAAATACCTTCAATCTTGCCTTAATAGAACCTTATTAATACAACATTTGTAATTCTATAAGCATGAATAATCAGGTGTATATTGAACACACTGAATGACAGTCAATCCACTCTACATTGCCAAGAACTCAAAGGCATATCTGACAAGGACAAACGGCTGCCAGGTAAATAAGGGGACGTGTTTGGGCCATTGAGAGTCTGCACAGTCACCAACAGTTGATATAGTGACACATTATTATTTTAAAAATCCATGGTGCGTGGGTTCAGACAAAGCCCAGGGTCACTGCTTCCACTCCTCCCTGGACTAAAAGCACACAGCTGTTCTCTAAAGGAGATTTTACTGAAGAATGAATTACACCCTGCAGTTTATGTGAATTCATGCAAGACACAAGTGTGTGTGGGGTTTTATATGTGTCCTCAAGTCTGTTCTCTGATATCTGTAAGAAATGAATAATATTCAACATTTTGCAGATAAGGTGAAACACACAACTTCACCAGGTGACGCAAGATTTGCTCGTCTTTGCTGCTTATAATATGATCTGTCTTATAATATAAATTTGCCCACCAAAGCCAGTGTTGCTGATGTTTACTGAGTTTTATGTCAACGCAACTGAAGGCTGTATCCCTGAGCTACAAATGAACAAGATATTTGAATCCCAGTGATTTGCTTTACAGCTCACCTGTGAGGTAAACAAATTTCTTTTTCCAAGGAGAAGCCATTCATAGTTATACTCCACCAAGGTGACCTCAATTTTCCTCTTGAGTGCTGGAAGAAGAGGAAGAAGCAACATTTCAAAATTATAGACACATTATAGGCTCAGCCTCTCTGCAGGCTCAACCCCCTTTCAAAATCACACACGTGGCAAACACGCCAAAGGTAGCAGGAGCCATCCGAGCATGACTGATGGGAGCGCAATCGGCCATGAGGGACACACTTGGAAAAAAAAAACTTCCCCTATTCTGCTATCATCCTATAGGAAAGAACAATATTGCAAGCAGGAAAATCTTCGTCCTAACACACTCCAGTCGTCTCGGGTGAGGGAATGAGTGCAGCTTGCAGTGCTGAACCTCAGTGGAGCCGTCTCTGACCCGGGGCTCCACATTGCGTGTGCGCACTATAATTGTCCAGGCTCACATTGTGTATGCAGTGTGTAGTAATGAGAACACACAGGCGACACCAGCGAGGTTTATGGCGGCACAGAGTAAATGATAAACTGCAGAGAGCGGAACAGCGGGGAAGCAGGCAGATCAGAGCAAATGCATTTTAGCGGCGGAGGGCACCTATTGAAATTTATTTTCAAAGTTCTGAGTCGCTCTTTCATGGCCAGCCGCCTCGCTTTTTTGAGAGGCACTCCGAGCACCTCGAGACAAGTTGACAAAAACATAAAGAGGACTGAAAAGTACAGAAAGCACACAAAAAGAAAACAATCCCACACCTGGTATGGGGACATTTGCGCCCACTCCCTCTCTCTGTACCTGTCTATCTAATCACTGCCTGAATACAAATATCCAGAAGTCCCTTAACCTGCAGACTGGAGCCTTAAAGTGCACGTTTTCAGGAGTGTCTAGCATTTGGAACAACACACAGCTAAAAAACAAGCAAGCAAGCAAGCAAAAATAAAACTATTTTCACGTTAAAATATACAATATAAGAGTGATTTGCTATACATGTAAATTCATAGAGGTTTGATATTGCATAGACTGAAAAAAAGTCTATTTTCATGCCCATGCTCAGTGTTTACTGTCACTATAGAAATTAACAGCACTGTCAATTGTTAGTCATTTAAATTAATGGGAGATATTACTACTCACATCAAACATTATACGATCACATAAATAAGACAACAGTAGCAGGAATCTAAAGCAGCAGACTCTGCTATTACATAGTGTGCATGAATTCAATATGTTGTTCAAAAAATACTGAAGCACAGGATGAAGAACACAGCATTGATTATACCTCAGTCGATAGTGTGCTTAATAACTTTGAAGCTCAGTGCCCTTGTAGATGTGACATGATCACTTCGGACATGTGACAGTACGTATGACTGAATTCCAGAGGTCTAACCACAAGTTTGGACAGTTAGCATTTGGATTCAGGAGCTGCGCTGAACAGGCACCATCAGTGTGTTCCCTGCTCTAAAATCCCTTCATCGGGTCTGACCTGCAGCCTTCCTCCTCAGCTGCTCCTCATCACATAACAAGCAGCTCTATAAAGTTTTGTTTGTGTTTCAGCTCATGCCGTTTTATCTGCTCACCTATTTGTCGCTCGGTAGTGTGAAATGAGACAGCAATTAAGTAAACGTCAGATTTAAACTGCAGGTGATAGTACCATCTGTAACTCCTTACAGTCAAGTGTTAAGGGCTGATCGCACCAAAAAGTGGCTCAGTAAAGTTCATTCACATGTATTTGTGAAATGGGTGGAACTAGAAGCTTTGTGACATAGTGGATTGCAAGCTAACTACTCACTTGTTAGCAATCCAGAGACGTGTGAGGGCTGGTCAGTCACTATAGCTCTCTGAGCTAACTAGTTAGCTTGGTTGTAATGGGATAATAAGCTCACACAGTTAATTGCTTTTTATGCTTTTTTTGTGCAGCAGTAAATTATATTGTATATCATACTTTGGTAGAGGAGGTTAATTAAAATTGCATTGTGCAATGCAGCTGATAAAGTTTCTTTCTTTTGGACCCTCTGGCTCAGTCCTCTTAAGACAGCATGCTATTGGCCAGCAGCCTGAATTCACGTATCAAACTTCATCAAAGTTGAACTTGAGATGAAAGATTCACGCAGAGTTACTTTGTCCTCACGAGCGAATCCACTAAACTGTGCGATTCTATTGAAATAAATAGGGTTGACCATGAAATTTTAAATGTTGGTGTGACCGAGCCTTTAATGGGCGTCTTCATGCATGGAGGAAAAGCTGTGCTGTGTAGAGACCAGACGCACAAACTTGATTCTGTTACAGAGGGGAACCATCTGGAAAACCACAAAATACAGATTTTCCAAGCACAGACATACTACAACCAAAATATAAATATGTAGCATGAAAAATGCTCAAATGATCCAAATGTTTATGTGCACTTCACCTCATCAACATCACACTTCTACTGTATGAAGACTGGGGTATTTTTGACTAAGGTGTGTGTCAGCTGCAGAGCATGCCTCCGTATCTGTGCACGTGTGTCTATTCTATTTGATATTGATCCCCTGATACTGTAGTTTGAAGAGCTGAAAGGGGAAGCCATTGTGAAAGAAAAGCAGCCATTACTAGGCTACAAAGCAAAGGTTTAAATGCATCAGTATATAAAGATCTTTGGTCAAGGTTAATCGACCTTGTTATCATGTGCGTCTTCTGGGATCAGCAGCTCAAGGCTGGAAGACAAACACAACCTGCTGGCCTCGGGCTTGGTTTTGTATATGCTCCGGAGGCAGCGGGGAAGATGGATCAACAGGAGTGAGGGTAAGGGGCAAGGACAAAGCCGGTAAGTGTTGATTCTTCTCCCCACGTTCGTCCATAGTTGCATTTTAAAGTACATCAGGTTGTTATTGAGTGGTCCTAAATTGACTTGGAAATTTTCTGAGAACAGCAGCATGCCAACAAAGAATAATAATGAAGGGAAGATGGACGCTTGCAACATGCAGATGAGGAGAACAGAAAAGGAAAGTGATTTACTCTAATAACCAGGTTGATGTTGAGAGGGTGCAAAATTAATCTCAGATTAAGTGGGACATATTCATCACCTCATCTGCAATAATTTCTTCTTTACAATGTTTGAAGTCAGATTTACTTTGGTCAAAAGGCTCTTAAACAACGGCAAATTCATGGAAACAGGATTCATCTAAATGGTATTAAATCAGATTTAAGAGGCAGCCACTGGCTTCATTTATGACAAGGAAAATAATGTAGATCTGGATCACGGTGAAGGAACACAGAAATTAGACATGCACCCAAAAAAGTGATCAGGCATGTCCAACACAGGTCACATTTCAGACCGTCAGCCACACGCAAGACAGCATAAGTCAGGAGAATGTATGTAACAAGGTCCCTTTGAAATGCAAATGTGGGATGATGGAAGTACAGAATTTTAATTAGATTGTCTTTGCATTGTAATAGTTGCTCTATTGCTGCTGCTCTCCGGCACTGATAATTCATTAATTGCCCTTTTGGCTATAGCTGTGGCATTTAATTAGAAGTTATGTGGGAATGAAAAGACTTTATCAATTACTTCTCAGTGTGCAAAGTGGATACAAACATTAGCAGATGCTGATGTTGAAGAGGAAGGTTAAACATGTAACAGATGGCGGCTGTGTATGTCTGTCATATACAGTGAATTCATGGAAGAGCTTGTTTCTGCATGTAATCTAGCAGTGGAGAACACGGGGTCACTTCACCCACAATAAACATTTTCCCTTTTACCCTCCACTGGAATGCAGGCAGATTGTTTTTCTTGCCGAGGTTTTGAGATATCAGCTTCTGCGTCTTCTGCTGTCAGCGGAGGAGAATGGATTTTTTGTTTGTGGAACTCAATATTGCAAAAATCACATCTGAAAAAAACTCAAATATGCAAACACGTCTTTCAGAAAAACCTGGTTAATGTGGATGTTTCAGAGTTCACTGTTGCCACTTTATTAAATCTAACTGTGAAAACTCTCCACAGTGAGGCATATGAGCAAAAAGAAAATGCACACTGTGTTTACTATTTGCATTTTTCTGCCTTCTAACTAGATGCTAACCAGGGCAAAAATATATCATCTTTGTCTCAAGTACCAGAATGCTTCATTTTTATTAATGGTGCATAAATATTTCTTTATTTTTCTTTGTGTCATCTCCGGACTTTAACAGAGATTTAGCTTTTACACAGCCCGGGCAATTTGCTAGACCCAAAGTATTTCCTACTGTTCTACCTGCAGGTGTGTGTGTGTGCGTGCATGTGAGCGTGCGGCCCTACCTATTGTAGCTGTCTGCACCGAGGAGCTGGCTGTCACATCTGATCAGGAAGCATATCACTCATGTTTCCAAGATTTAATTAGCAGAGCCTGGGCAAAGTTGCCCTTGGGAAGCCAGTTTTCCTTTTTCTTAATTGGTGCATTAATTAGATCAGAAAAGCACATTGTGTTTGCCCACTTGAAAGCTTGACACTGTTGAAGAATCTTATGAGTGTAGGTGTGTCTCTGCATGTAATATGAAGGATAAGAGGAAAATAATTACATCCTCGAGAGGGTGGGGGAGACGGGTTACAGTGTGAAACCAAGGTCTAATCCACAGGTTCCTCACACGCTACAGGTGGCAAGCTCAAATTACTGCACGTGCGCACTCTGAGTACATTTCCTTATATCTATTGTGACAAACTACGTCATGGCTCTATCCCCTTTCAGTTTTCAGCATTTGCAGATCTACACGTTTGCCACTTCTTATCATGCTCCCAAACCCAAACAGAATATTGAAAAAGGGATTACACTCAGCGAAGCCACAGAGATAACAGCTCATGCTTTTGCAGGGGCCCATTACGTCCGGATGATAAAAGCCCACAAAAGTGCGGGTGAAATCCATCCGGCTGCACGCACACACACACACACACACATGCACACACATCTTTCTGTGACACAATCAGATTATTTTCATCTTCTTCAGTCATGCATAATGATGCTGCCATTATAGGTTTCCATGATAAACAGAAACTTATTCAGTAATTACATGTTCTGTGACCTGTACAGATCTGCTTTTCACTTTACAATAACACAGTCAGTGACGGCATGACAAACAAAAACTTTACTTTTGGCAGCAGTCTAACATCATTTATTCATTTACCTGTCTGCAGCACTGCGTTTTACCTGTGATTGTCGTGCTTAATGTGGCTGGCTTTGGCTTTGAAATCTGCAGAATCAGTCTGCTTGCATCATCCAAATGATTGCCTTTCTTCTTTTTGTTGGAGAGACAATCCACCACTAGAAAGTGAAGGAATATGTGTGTGTGTGTGTGTGTGTGTGTGTGTGTGTGTGTGTGTGTGTGTTATTTTTACTTGCCCATTATTAAATATGGGTAAAATGGAGGCTTAAGATATGCCTCAGTGCTCCCACAGCCTTATCACTCATCCTGGGGCAAATTAAGCTCATTATAATCCATTAGTGAGTGTCTTAGCGTTCCCTGTAGACTGAAGGAAAACATATCTAATATCAAACCTCAGTGAGAGGCTGGCAGCCTTCAGAAACATCGTAAATCCTAATTTTTTCTGATATTGCCGGCGAGGCTGTGGGAGCCGTGTCGCCAGACTGCACAAAGCGTCAAGTACTGAATAGCTGGGCGAGATGGATGATGAGAGTTTTTTTGAGCATGTGCTTAACTCCCAAGTTAGCTCAAGAGGTGGTTAGTTAAGAATTCTGCACCCGGACAATGTTTCATCAGACATACACACATACAGTAGACAAGACAGCCCCCTCTGATGTGTTGCGGAGCTTCATGTAAAACATGAGCATTCAGCTGTCCTTCACACATACCCTTATAATTGACTCAATTAGCAATCCTCACTGTCCCAATTCTCAAGCCCGGGGACTGGTGGGAAATATGTTCAAGTTATTCCATCTAAACCTTTGCCCGCCTACAAAGGCAGACTGCCTGAAAACTGCCAAGAAATTAGTCCCAGTGCTGCGATCAAACTACAGCTCAGCTGGAGAGAATAAGTGGAGATCCAACAGTCTTGTCATGTTCTATTTTATACTCCTCTACCCTCCTCTTCTCTCACTTGGTTTTAAAGTGCACCATGCCTGTAGCTGTCTACAGCAATGCCTCATTATCAAGTGCACCCCCGATCTCCATCTCCACTGTCAGTGTGTTCATCACACAGCAGGTCCTATCCCCTGTTAACAGGAATGTACATTTGGAGAAATGTGGCTCAAATTCTGTTTTCCTATGAAATAGCTTTGCACATTATCGAAGTAGCAGGAAGCAGACAAACTTGAACACTGTAGTAACAAACAGAGACAGGAGGAACTTATAAAATCCACCCCAAAAACCAAATACTGATCAAATATTTAAAGTATATAATTACAGAGGGGATTTTAAGTGTGTGTGTGTGATATTTGCATTAAATACATACCAGGTACATTTTTAATTTAGCCCACGGGCAAGACAGTTAAAACTGAAAAAAACTTGAAAAAAGACCAGCTGAGTAATGCTGAATAAAAGAGAGCAGGGATGTTTATTCACATATCATTAGTATCAGATACACCAGCTGCCTTTAGCCTTTGCATTTCGCAATGTATGTAGTAGCGAACATGTGGTAGAAGAAGTTTAAATTAATTAAATGTTTCAGTGAGGTTGTAGGGACTTCAAAAAGTAGCTTGTTTGGACACACTCCTTTGATCCCTCTCACATTAAAAAAAAAAAAAAAAAAAAAATGGTGCTACAGTAATGCCAAAAGTAATTGCGCAGCGTTCCTCAGTGAGTCACGCAGTTTTCGTTAATCATATAGGCGTGTCGTTTCAAAACTGCCTTTTCTGGTGAAAATAAAGGAATAATAAAATTGTTTCAGCACCACGGATAGCGACACAAAGGAGGACTGGGTTTCAGCACCATGGAGAGAGACAGAGAGGGGAGTTTTAAAGTTTTAACGCAGCATACGTGGGTTGAATACAAGTAGCATGAAAGAAATGGAAGAATCACTTATGTGGTTAGTTACACTAGCAGTGGAGGAGGTCACAAAGACGATTTTGATCATTCTGACAAAACAGAAGCAGGTGTGAAAGCGCCTTCATGCTTTGCTTTGTGTGATGGTAAATCCCCAGGGTGATGCTTCATACTGAGTGTGTGTACATATAGCACTTGTGTTCCAGGAAACGGCCACATGTAGTCCACAGATAACTGTGTCCAATATGACTGTCTGGATTATTGTTGATTTCAATGGCCTTTACTGTGTTTGGTTTGATGTATTGCAGCTTTGCCCATTAGTAGTGGCCATGGGGAGTCAGTGAGGGATAGTGTGATGTCTAAAAGCGACTTCAGTGCACACCCTCTTTAAAATCTGCCATATGATATTCATTCCTCATGGTGGCTACTCAATTTGTTTTTAACGTGGCCTTCAGGAAGAGACTTATAAGCACTTTATGATCTGTCAATCTATCAACGGGACATGTTAGCATTTCATGTGATTTGAAAATGCTATGGTGATGGTTTCAGCACAACAACAAAAAAAAAGGATTTTGGTGAAAAGTACTTCTGGCTAAGGTTGAGAAACAGCAGTGGTCATGGTTAAAAGAAAGGGATGCTAAGTCAGATGTTTTGTTGACTCATCCATCCACCCTGACCTCCTCCTTCAAGAGACTTTGCCCCTCAGTAGTAATGTCTGTCCAAAGTTTGGGGCATTTGTCATTTGGGGCATTTGCTGAAGTGAGGACATTGTCTTTGTTCTTTAAAGGACAGTCTCATTTGTTTCACTGTGCAAGGATATATATATATATATAAAAAAAATCTAGAGACTCATATATTTAAATGCATCTAATTTATTTAGATTTAACTAATTAATAATGTTTGTGTAAACTTAAAACAAAGCTGATTTTCTCTCTAAAATGTTGAAAAAGAGCATTATGCAAAGCAGGTCCCTCTGTGCCTCATAATAGCTGGGGGTTAATGCTGCTTTCTGATGACAGCGTTGCAGTGTGATGCACCGAGCGTCACAAATTTGAATAAAAATAAAAATCTAAGTGAGTGATCGAAAACACCATTAGCAATTTAGTCTGTTATCATAGAGGACTGAGGGTCAGGACTCACTGTTACAAACAAGTCATTTGTTCATTGCTCCCTGGCAGAGGCTGAGCGAGAAGCAGAGGCAACCAAGCTCTCCCTTTCAACTTGTGAACGATGGGCTGTTGACTCAGTGAGGGAGTGAGTCAGTCCGTTTAGTAGGCGTGTAATATTTAGCTGTAGGCTAACCTTTAGAGTGCACTAAAACTCAGCTGCGACTTGTGAACATGTTTCGAGAAGGCTTAAATTACAACCAAACAAGCAGTCACATATGAGTAATTTTGCTCAAAAGCTTACTAATTCATCCTTCGCATTCATCCACCTAAGTCAATTATGTTGCTCCATCCATCTCTCACAGAACATGATAATAGCGAGAGGAGTAATTTAGTCAGTTTGACCTCACCTAACAATCCTAATCACATAAAAGACTTAATTGAGCACATTCAATCAAGAAAAACTGTGCAGATCACATCTCGTTGCCATAAGTGGTGGAGAACAAAACCGCATATATGTGTGTTATCAGGCAACGTGTCAAGGAAGTATATTTCTGTATTCTTTGTTGTAAGTTTTAATAACAGGAATGACTTTGTGACCAGTTTGCTCTCTTGATATATCTCAGGCTAATGTTTGCACATACTGTATCCTCTGAGTTACGTTGGATTTTTTCCTGGTTTGATGAATCCGAGACAGTTTTCTCCTATGGGAGACAATAAAGTAACCTTAACCTTAACCTTTCAGATAATGAGGAGCATCCACATCATTTTTTCCCAACGCAGTCTTTCCTCCTGCTGCTGGCGACTCTGAACTCACAGGAACTACTGTGCATGATGTGCTTGCCACATTCTGCACACGCAAGATAACATTAAAGTAGAGCTTGATTTAGACGAGTTTACATTTTATCAACTTCCTGCTTCTAGTATTGAGCAGTCATTTACATTTAAGACTGCTACAGACTTCCAGTCTTCCTTAAGTCTAAATAATTTAAGAATCTGATTTTTGTTGCCTTGAAAAGCTTTCCACTGTCTACTTCAACTCTCTTCAACAGCATTTTTAAGAATCAAGACAGCTTTTCAAACGCATCACTTCGAAAGTCTTGATTGTGATATGAAAAAGTGCTGCTCTGATACATAGTGTAAAACCAAACTGTCCTCTGTAGGATATAAAAATTGGAGGATTTGATTATAGCCTACATCGTGGATCTCGTCTCCTTTAGGTGACTTACTAATACTAACATTAATAGGTACAAAAAGTGTTGAAATGGATCCTGTAGAGCGTCTCAGCTGGCTGCAATGTAATCCCTCGGCAGTTGTGCCCCTCAAAGTATGTTCACTAAAAGTGTTTGTTTTTGCCACTGACAGGCTACGATTGATATTCTAAGTGACAATATTATGGAAAGGGCCTTACAGAGATAGACCTTTCTGTTAAAGATCCTTTTTATTTAGCCAGAAACAGCTGCTATCACTCTCCTCAAAGCCACCAAACTCATTGACAAAAACTATAATTTTACCTCACAGAACACTGGTCTCCCACTACCTTCATCAGTTAGTTTGTTAGATGCAACCAAACATGTGCAAGGCAGTAATAGTTTGCTGTGCTGATCCATCCTCAGTTAAATACTATTCAGTTTGTATTGCTGTGCACTAAAGTCCATCATCCGCAATCTTTAAAACCCACTCTTATGCAGATGACACCTGTTTATACGTACATGTTTCAAATGACAATTTTGAGTGACACACTTCTTAACTGGATCTCTGGCATTAAGTGATAAATATTCAGATTTTCCCTGACTGAACAATGACAAAAACGATTCAGCTCTTGGAGATAAGGACATATTCAGGAAGAGTTCAGCTCATCATCCTGAGAGTTTTTACTGACAGCAATGCACATTTTGACAGTCAACATAGAAATGCGCCCCTGATCAGATCAGTTCTCTCGAGAGAAAATCAAGAATTTGAAAGCCATCATTTACTTTGATGAACTTTGCTGCGATTTTCACTGTGAACTGTTTATTTTGTTTAATTCAGTAAAATGGTCAAACTAAGGGTCACACAGAACAAATGAAACCTGATTCAACGCAATGTTGTTTTATATTTAACAGGACTATGTTGTTAGTTGTTTTATACTGCAGCATGATAAATTTTGTAAAAACTATGCATCATCAAGCAGATTTATTAAGCATTTGTGTGAGAAAGGCTTTACAATAGTAAAATAAAATTACTAAACCACATTTGCTTCATTCATCTTTTAATGAATGGCATATTAAGCTTCTTTTTATGATCTTTTAATGTTGCTCCTTTCCAGAAATCAATAGTCCTTTTATGATTCATGTGTGGTCATATCAAAGAACTGTATGATCCGCACAGAAAGTCAATGTGTCTCGCATGGCTGGCTTTGCAGCAATGCTCCTGAATGTGAATATGCTCAAATCAAAGGTTATAAACATGCATCACCACATGGCTCCTTATCTCTCAACAGGGAATAGCTTAAGCCTCAGATGAAACATTGCTCTTATGCATCAGGATCTGGGAGCAATATGATGTAAGTCCATAGTCACACTCTTTTTGGACTGTGTGTCACTCATCTTGTTTTTGTGGTTGAATTTGGTTATTTAAAGAACTTGGTTTATTTCTTATTCGGCTGTCTCAGTATGCCACTGGCAGTGTTTTTAAAAACTAATAAACTTCCTTATCACACTCTTGTACCAGTCTGTGTACAACTCATATTTAGCTGCTGCAGCCACCCTACCTGACCTGCATGTTTTTACTGTCAGTTGTAACTATTTCTTTGTGTCATGCTCTTGTTTCAGCCCTACGGTTGCAATGCAAATCATGATCAGGAGATGGAAAAACAGAGCAAAGAGAGAGGAAGCTTATGAGAGCCCACTGCAAATACTGCACACCATCAGCCAATGGTACTTTATGGTTGGATTCAGTTCTAGCTAGTTTGAACTGGGCAGGTTTCAGTTGAACAAAGAAGGGGTGCCATGCATATGCAATTATGAACACAGCCTCCGTCTTTCATTCATTCAAATTCTTTTTTGAAAAGGTCAGCAATGCTATAGTTGAACAGATTCAAAAAGCTCAAAAAAATCTTTCCTAATGTTTACAGGTAGGAGTGTTTCTCCTGTGCATGCATCTCTACCCCAGCCTTGGAAACGGGTGGCTAGGAAACGCACAGAGCTTCCTGTAAACAGGCAGGAGCCCGTGTTTTGCAAACTGCAGTAAAAACTGAGACAGATATTCAAAATGTAATGAATACATGTCCAAAGAATGCTCCTTAAAACAGATGTCTTAATCAGAAAATGCTCCGTTCTGAATATATACCAGAACATGCTGTTCACATAGTGGAATATCAGTGTGCATAAATATAGTCACTGTCAGTCAACCCCTGATACAAATACTCAAATATTAAGATCTGAACATTGAAATGGGCAAGATTAGGTGTAGCTTTATCAAGGAGCATGAGAGTTGCGAGGTCCTTGTCTTGACAGTCGGCGTGCAGTACCGCTACCTCAGCTGCTGCATTGTGCTGTAGATTACATGAGCATGTTTGAAAAGCTTTTAAGTAATTGGCGATTTATTTAGTGCTCTACAGTTGTTTTAAAGTTGTGCCTTTGACTTTGGATGGAGCTTTCTAAAGTCTGACAAAATAACCCTGATAGTATCATTGGGATTGTCTAATGTTGGGTACCTGAGGTAAAGAGTTTGAAATATGAAAGCATTTATCAGGGAGGGACTATCTAATGATAAGCACTATCGGTGTTATGGGAAATGTAGTATTCGATGTTTTGGGAAATCGACGCATTAGGTCTCCAACTTTTTCTGCAAGTGTGACGCTAAATTGCTGGACTCTTTAAATATCCAGTGAGTCCAGTGAAAGTGATTCATTCCTGATTAATGGAAGTGAGAAATAGCTTTGACACGTTTATTGAGATTTGTCAAATTTGTCATCAGGGAGTCACAATAGTAGGCCGTTGATATTGTTTACCGTAGTTTAAGTAGCTGTCAGCATTTGCGCTCATTTCCATCGTGATTTCTAAAACTCAAACAAAATAAAGCACCGGGGAACATCATTTTGCATCCTGCTGCTATCCTTCTCCTTTTTGTTTATCCACCAATGATTTATAGGTCTTGATAATAGCAGGTATGAACGCCATTGTAGGAAGTGAAAACAATGGGGGCAGCTGACTGCAGGTTTTTAATTAGATTCCATTAGCTAAGTAATTGCATCAGGAATGTTCATAATGAACTCTAATTACTTGTGGAGGTCTAAATGAGAAAATCAGTGGCGAGCAGTGGTGGGTAAGGGAGAGTTCAGGCATGCCGCAGGTGACTCTCCTTGGGGAAATTCATGTGACAAATGACTCAATATTCATGTTCACTTTTCCAAACTCTAACAATGAGAGGGTTCTGCTCAACTGCTGTCTGAAGCCATGTAGCATTGTTCCGCTATTCCTACTTGTTTATATTACCTGTCTGTTCTGTTATTTTGCTTGGATCCCATTTGTTTGAAATAGTAATTCACAGCATTCTACTGTTTGCTCCCTTCATATATTGTCAATCATCTTATTCCTTCGCTCCGCTTCTGTGGCTCTCTGCCTGTAACCTGAGGCTAAATGCCCTGCAGTGTTCCCAGGTTGGCCAGCTCCTTCCATCTCCTCAGGCTCTATGTCTTTGTGTACTTTCAGCCTTGTTATGCTGTCAGACCCAGAGATTAGTCATTCAGTCAGGCTGAAGAGGAGTCGTTGTGCAGATAAGGCCTCTGCTGAAGGAGCCCCTTCTCCACGCTGCTCCATATGTCGGCCGAGATTGGCTCCCTGCTTATCAACGGAGGACATTTGCATCTCTCCGACTGTTTTTCCCCTTTCTCTCTATCTCTTTGCACCCTCCCTCAAACTCACCCTATCTCTTCGTTCCTCCCTCAACTATCAGAGTTACATACGTATTTCCATCGTCTCTCCAGCTGCTTCTCATTCTGCTCTCATCCAGCTATCTTCAACAATTGCTCTGTCAAATCCTGCTTTTATCTAGCATTAGGGGTTACAGATATAAATGAATGTTCTCTTTATTTGCTGCCAGTGCAGTAAATTATATCTGTTTTATATTCAGACATTGAAAAGACATAAGAGTGAAAATTGTTGAGCCTGCAGCCATGCTTGGCACCCCTCTGTGTATTATAGGCAGCCATTTTTGCCTAAGTGACTGCTCAGCATGCTTCGGTTATGGATGAGAGAGTAGACTGACAGATGAAAGTGACAGAAAACACATGTGCACCTTGCGTGGAAACAAACATTTCAAACAGTAGAAAACAGGAGGGCATTTTAAAAGTGTTGCTAGAAAGACATTTTTCTGCTTCTCTTGTAATGTCTGTGCTTAGACGGTTATGTGTTTGTGCGTACCAGCTTCTGTGCCTCGTCATCTTATCTGTAACAGAATGAAAGGGCTATACCTGCGCTCAGCCATTGAGGATTAGACATAAAGTAACATCCACTGACACGCTACTATCAAAAAACCACAAAGGAAGTGGGAGCTTCCAAGCAATTGCTTTTAGTTTTTTAGATTTTGTCAACATCCACATACGGTAGGGTGCTTTCCAGCAGCATCGGCGAGGGCGACTGTCTCATTCTGTTTGCTAATGACATAAAAAGAAAAAAAAAAAAAAATGGTGGCTCCAGTCAGAGGAACATAAATTAGATGTTTTTTATTGGTGAGCATAAATAGCTGTAGATAGCCAATGTGTCTCTATCATCCCACACCAAATGAAGCCATCTTGCAAATGAAAGGCAATGGAAGCCAACAGTTATGTCTGTTCACATCTAATACTCACCCACTCAAGGAGATTCATTAAGCCTACATTCTGGCAAGGTGAACGTTACCTATAAATATGAAACAACAGTGACAGTGAATATGTGCTTTTTATTCTTCAAAACATCCAAAATGGGCTATTTTAATATCTGGATCAAGTACCTGTGGGATGCACATGGCAACAGGTCGAACTTCCCGGATTAGGATGGATGTCAGGCTGTAAGCAAATGACCGCCGAGGCAAGGCGCCTGCTGCTACACTATACTTGGCTTTAACCCTAAAATACTCACTCGAGGGACACTGCAACATGTGTGAAACCCATTCCTCTCATTTCTTTTCCTTCTCAAATTCCTCTTGGAGCTCCTGCTTACGTTCCAGGCCTCCCTCTCTCCCTCCCGGGCTGTGGAGGATGAAATATGATGCGGCGTGCAGAGAAAGGCCCAAACAGCGCAATTTATCAGAGTTAGAGACATGCAGGAGTAAAGCTCAGAGACTACAGCCTAAACAACCTCCTGAATGGACCCAACTATGAAAGGTGATCAGCAGTAGCACCATATAATTTTTGCTTGTTGTACTGCATCCCAAAATAACTATTAAAAAATGTGCATGGGTACATGTGTAAAGAACAAAAGACACGTGTGCATAAATCCAAGCTGTGCCTCTCTTGAATTTACTCCTCACTTCTTCCTTATCGCTTCATCTCCCTGCGTTTCCTTGTTTACTGTCCCTGGCCTGCCCCGTCTCCAGAACCCTTTCTGTCTTCCCTTCTGAGTCCCTGTCCCTCTGATCTTTATTTCACTGGCATCATCCATCTGTGCCACCAGTCCAGAGAACACAAAAAACCCACCAGTCTGCCTAAACAAATTTAAGTAGCCTAAAGACCAAGTGTTTTACCAAAGCCCCCGTGTGCTTTAATGCTCTTATGTAAGATGTGTCCGTGTTCTCCCCACTCTCGCCAAAATAAGCCTCCAGCAAATATGACAGTGAGGCAGTCTGTTAGTTAAACTGGATTGTTTGTTTTGGTCCAGCCTCTTAGCATAACCCCTCTGTGCCTTGCATGACGAATACTATACAGAGTATTTGGGTACAGCTGCCATGAATGACTGCAGGACGAGGGGTTGAAGAATGGTGAAAAAGAAAGATGTCACAACGACACAATGAAGTCTGAAAAGACCAAGAGTCTGCAGCCCTTCTAGTGGCTCTGTGAGGCTGCATTGATGCATTTTGTGGTAATACATGATGGCATGCTCACAGTGATGATTTTGACATGCTCATGTTCAGCAGGTAATACCGTTGTCTTTCTCTCAGTTTAGCATGTTAGCATCATTAGTTCAAAAGTAGACAAAGGTGGAACACCATGAAAGCTGAGGCAGAACATCGCATTTTGTTGAAATATCATTGCTGGCGTGTTTCAAGCCTCGCTCAGAGAATAAATAGTGCAAATACACTCAGCTGAAACACACACTTGATGCCTGTCACAGCCACGGCCGTGCCCCATCATATCCCCTTGTGTTTCTCTTTTCCCCCGTGGTCCCCTGTCTGTCTGTGGGTGCTTCCTCTCTCGCTCTCCTGGCTCCCGGATCCCTGCTCAGCCAGCACACCTGCCATTAATCAGCTCATCACATCCTGCAGTATACCTGCCCCGGCTCTTCTCCCACTCGTCGTCAGATCGTCGTCGCAGCTAGAGAGGATCATCATTCATCTTCCTGCCTGTCCGCTAACACTCGCGCAGCTCCAGCCTGCCCACGCCTTCTACCCTCGCTCCTCTGCCTTTACCAGCCATCTTACCTCTCTATTCCTCGTTGTCCCTGCAAATCCTGCAAGAAACTACAATCAATGTACCTCCTGTGTCTGTGTACTGCACCTGGGTCCAGCCAGTCATGCTGCCTTTGTTTGGGAATGTCATTAGTTGTGCGGGTATTTGGTCACAAACTAGAATTTGGACCTGATGTTGGCGCTAGATGAAAAGTCAAGAGATGACCAGAGTTATTGGGATTCATCCTTTAATCACAATGAATGTCCGAATCAAATTTCATGGCAATGCATCCAATAATTGTTGAGATATTTCCCCCTGGAAAACTAAAGTAGCGGAACATATATTCATTTTGTCTTGGTCCACGTTCAAGCTTGCAGCACCCAAATGTGATTTTTGTCTTTTCCACACTCAAATCAAAGTCTGATTATCAAATCTGGAAGGAAAAAAAAACTTGTAAGTTCAAATTCTGACACTCATGTCACATCCAGAGCTCAGTTAGCTGTGACGGTGGCATAAAACATGGCTGCACCTCCTCTGTCACCGGCGTCGTGCAGAAGGACGCATGTCCATTCCTCTACTAGCCTGCAGCTTGCTTTTTTTTCATTATGTGTTGAACACACCATACATACATGTGCACATGTTGTTACCACAGCAACAAATGCAGATGATGCCATGGCACACAATTCAGCTTGATTGCTTGCAAATTAAAGTGTGGAAAGGCAGTCCTAAAGGTCAAATTTGAGAAACGAATTGGATTTGCCAGGAGCCAGTGGACATGGTCATTTGTCTAATATTCATGATACAATGTATAAAGAAATAACACGACTGCTGCTGTCAGCTAATGTAAAATGTTTATGTCAAGTGGAGAAATTAGATCTCTTAGATCTCAAAATTGTACTTCACATCTAATTGTTCCATGGCTTCGGTGCTGACATGCAATTAACGGTTAGTGTGTGCTTTTTGAAGCGATACAACAAAATCTCAGTCTCGAATAGTGAGTCTATTGTCAGGAGCGTTATATCTCCACCACGTGTATAATTCCTCATCAGTTACACTTGCAGCCTTGTTGTGAACAAGATAAATTAGCTGGTAGATGGAATAGGTGATCCAAAATATGATCACCCACTTAACTTAATGGTACATCCCTGTTAATTGTGTCGTATTTACCATAACATCCCACTCATGTCTGACTAATCATTTTGGGGCTCTCTTCACAATCAGTGGTGACAATATTACGTTCAAGAAGGCCATGCATTCCCTGAAACATGTCAGTGGGAAACATTTCATGTGTGAACTCTATCCAAACATATTCATCCATCAAAGTCGTTTGAGGCGGAAAGGCACAATCACCAAAAGGGCACTTCTGTATGGATTTTGTGCCATTGTGGAAGGAAACTGGCTAATGAATCTCAATGACTTGCAATTACAGCTTCTGTACTTACATGCCAGAATCCGCCGAGCATGACGAGGAGAGAGGCAAGCTGCTGTTACTGCAGTGGGACTCCTTCCCCAGGTGCTGTGCTGTGTTGTATTGTGTGGAGAGGCTGTTATTGATTCTACTGGAAACAGCTTCTTTATTAAAACTCGCATCCCAACCATCTGGTGGAAGGATCCAAGAGGTATTGTACAAACTACATGAAAATTTAATCGTCAGCGCCTGTCCAAAGTGACTACACTTTCCCTGTGAGCACAACGTGTATTATTTATGCATACATGTTCCATCACAGCTGCCATGTTGACCTTTGGATTACTGCCCTTTGATCACTTCATGTGAATACGCAAAGATGGCATTGAAAATATGATTTGAAGTCGAGCATTTCCCTTGACCTTACATGACACTGAATATATAAAGGATGTATACAGTCATTTACAGCCAACATGTGGCATGTTGCTTCTATACGGTCGATACCTTATTTTTCTTGTGCTGGAGAAGTGTGTCCGTGTGGGATATTCATGGTCCAACTACATGGTGATTTAAACGTCCTTGAGTGTCCACGTACACGTGCGGAGGACTCAAAGACATACGGTACATTGCATGGGTGTAAAAAAGGTTTGGACTGACTTCAGTTGGTACCTGGACTAACTACTTGGTGTGTCAACGCTACAGATAACACACGCTCTTGCATCAAAGAATGTCATCCTACTGATCCTACAGTTTTTTGCTCATTAATGGCCGCTGTGACTTAAACAGCAAAACCCAGGCTACATCACTAATGAGGCCAGATGCTCTCATTTAACCAGGACTGTGAGTGGGCCAGCACTCTGTCACAAAATCACAGCAACTGTATTTCATCTTTAAGATATATAGCCCTATGATAAAGTAGACACATTAAATTGTTATGTGTCCATGAATGCGAGTGAAGCCAAATTGCCTTAAATGAAACAGCTGCAAGCTAAGCTGGAGGCTGAGAATGCTTTGACCATATCTCAGTGCAGAAGTAAAGAAAGTTTGAGTTTTACATCGTTTTTAAATGCTTTAATATAATCAATTGATTGCACGATGAGCCCCATTGATGCAATTCAATTTCAGTTCTGCATACCACATCACTGAAGCCAGAATTATGAACTAGTAAGTTTATTTCATCCCTCTATTTGAATATCTCTTGCAGATTTCCGATTTAAAAAATACAATTTCCGATTAGATTGCTTAATACGGATGTGATATATCTGATGCAAAAGAGGAAGATGTTGCATTCTCACCAGCAGCCTGTCTATGGTGGAAAGACTGCACCATTCAGTTTCTTGATTAGCCACTGTGGGTAATTTTTATCATCATAGTGGAACATGTAGTTCGGTAAATGTCGTTAATATTGCATTTAAAGGGGAAAAATGAAGGTCAATTTTTTATATATTGGTAATGTAAAATGAAATATTATGTTTTTTCAGAGTAAATACTCGTCCCACAGTGAATCGATTAGAGGGACAGCCGAAGATAACTCATCATGCACAATCATGACTCAAAACACACACTTGACAAATGGTCCAGCTGCTATGTTGGAGGTTTGGGGACCGATTTTCCATGCACACTACATGTGATTCATCATATATTCCTTGTTGGTATGCTGTTGATATATGAGTTGTGACAGACATGAATTAGCTCTGATGGGATGCTCTGTACCCAGTCCATGTCATTATCTTCCAACAGCCTCTTCCTTTTCTGACCTCCCCTTTTTCCTGTAACCCTGAAACAGAATTGACTCTCTGTATCTTAGCAGCCATCCCTAAAGTCTAACTTTGAGATATCCTTCTAGGAAGACATGTCTCAATGCCATCCACTCTCAGGTGTTTTCAGTTTGATAAGACCTGCTCTGCAAGCAAACCCACACCTGGGCATGTAAACTTGAAGTTGCTTGTGTTATTGAGAAGTGAACCTGCTGCTACATCGTTAGATTAGTGTTTCTGCCTGAAATATGTTTTCCTGCTCTACAGTGTAAACTTTATCTAGCCTTCATTCATACATAGAATATAGGATGGGTTATCAACATGGGGTTTCAAAACATTGAAGGCTGCATGGTTTACCACTGCTGGCTAACAATAAGAAGGTTATGTGTTGTAATGTGATGGTCAGCTGGGACGTCTCTGTGTGGTGTTTGCATGTCCTTCCTGTGCATGCACAGGTTTCCTCCAGGTGCTCTGGCTCCTTCCTACACTCCAAAGACATGCAGGCAATTTTAAACTGTCTGTATGTCTGAAGGTGCACATGAAAGGTTGACTGTCCTCATGTCCAGGGTGTACCGCCTCTCATCCAATTGCCAGCTAGGATTGGCTCCAGCCCCCTGTAGCTCTCAACTATCAGTGGGTATAGCTAGAGGATGGATGGTGTCAAAACAACTCTTTCTAAGGTATATTTAGTCTAAACCCCAAATAAAAACAAAATTTAATAGCAAATGTGGACGTGTAAAGTGAAATAGCTGATTATGGTATTCTTGTCAAGGCTGTGCAGTTTGAGTTAAATAAGCTCCAAGGCAGGGAAGAAAGGACCAAAGACATAGAAAAGGGTTTAGTGGGATGGAAACAGCGAAAGTTGGAGAAATGACTGTAAAAGGTCAGAAGGAGAAGCACAGGGAATGAGAACAAAAGTGAATGAAAGAAGGGGAAAAAAAGCACAAGAAAGGGAAGAAGGTTCACCAGGATCTGCACTGACACAGCAGCAGCTGCCACTAGACTTGTGCCACCCCCCACAGCTCCGCAGCTGAGCCCAATGAGGAATAATGAGCTTTAGAAATCCACAAAGGTCACACGCTGCAAAGATCTCCCTCCCCAATCCAGCCCAATCAGAAATGCCACCACCAGAGCTCAAGAAGAAAATTCTATAGTTTGGAGATGGGGTGACGGAAACTGAAAAAAACCCAAAGAAGGAGAAAAGCAGAGGGAAGCACTCTAAAGAAGATCTTCACCTTTATCTGACAACATGGGAGCAGAGGAGCCGTGGGGGGCTACAGTGGGAAATGAGGGCAACAAATTGAAAAGGGAAGGAAGAAAGGAGGGGAGGAAAGGAAAACATTAAGGATGACACGGGGATGTTGTGTACTAAACTGAAGGCAGAGATTGCTGAACTGAGACAGAAAGACCTTGGTGGTGGAGCAGAGGGAGATGATAGGACTGGAATCATTAGAGGGAGAGCAGAGCAAGAATGAAAATATGCTACAAAGCCTCTGTGTGTGAAAGAGACCAATATCAGTGACGACACACAGAGCTTCTTTAATCCTGGGCGAGTGTGCTGTCCTTCAGCTGCTTTACCCACTGGAGATAGGGAGGGAAAAAAGAGGGGGAGCAACAAATATATTATCTTTACCCAGCAATATATTGTTCAGGAACATATGGCACTTAATTGTGTCACTTGAACTTTACAGCAGTTAAACTATTCAGGACTGTAATAATGCACTGCATTTTAAAGCCCCGATACACAATTAATGTAGGCCACAGTGCTGTTTCTGCCCAACTGCAAATGTCCATGTGGCCTGCATTCAAATGGCATCTAATGTGGGGGAGTCCACATGGTCTGCATTTAAATACTGAATACCTTGAGTGTAATTGGAATGCAGAACGTGTGGAAAACTGCACACATTCTGCATGTTAAGGCTAATTTAAAGCTTTTAAGAGCTCGGATATAAGAACATGAATAAAAAGTATGGAATAGCAGACAAATTCACTTAACACAGCTCATACTATCGGTTTAATTTAAATTCAAATGAATGGTTTGGCATTTTGGGAAGTGTGCTAGATGGGATCAATACCTAGAAGTCATTATCTAGCCTAGCTTAGCATAAAGACTGGAAACAGGGTAAGATAGCTGGCTCTGTCCAAAGCTGAAAAACATCTGCATTCCAGCACATCAAGCTTACTAATGCTACTAACTAACTTTGGACAGAGCCATGCTGACTGCATCCCCGGCAAAGAGAATATAGCTAATGTAGATATCCCCTAAAGCCTGATTCCACAACTGCATGACTTTATTTCTCACCTGGCATTTATTCAGAGAAAGATTTAGGGAGAAATCTAACGCCTCTAGAACAGCCGCCACGTTTATGTGGTTTGGAAAATGGAGGCAAAGAGCAGTGACAGCCCAGTGAGCAGTGCATTTGTCCAGTCGAGTGTAGGAAGGGTTCATTGTTGATAACTGACTGAAGGAGGGAAATGTCAATTATCTTATTGTACTGCCTACATTTGAGATGTTTGTCTCAAGCTAAGCCATCCATGGCACTGCCAAACCACAGTGAGGAAAGGAAAAATTGTGGATGGCTTTCCCAGATTACCTCTATGCTCCGACTCAACAGGCCTCCACACTAACACTTCTTTATACTTCTTATACTACTCATGTAGACTAGGACATCGCACATAGCTGTACCCCAAAGTGTAATGAGTTTATTTCCACAAGAGTAGGAGCAGGAAATTGACAGGTTTCTTCAATTATTACTGTCTGTGTGGAGTAATGTGTTGCTGATTACACTCATTTTCACCAAAGTAAACACTGACGTACAACTGGTGTTATATTTGGTTATATATCATTTGTATTATAGTTTGTAGTAATAATGCTATCACTACCACCACCCTGGCGTAATCTGGCCTCCATGGCAGCGTTAGCTTACCTTATGATTGGTTCTGACAGGAATATTACTGACAAGCTTTATCAGACCCATTTATCCTACTTGCGCGTCTCACGTGACAGATACTCGCATACGTTTGAATCATTTTCACTTATGCAGCTCTGTGTCTGCGTCTCACAGGCGTGACCGCGGCCTGAAGCGTTTACTTACGCTTCAAGTAAACGCGAGGTTGATGCCCATTAACAAGGAATGAATAAATATATTTATCTACATTTTGCAGCCAAGGAGGAGCAGAGTGTGCTGTTCTCTGGACAGAGCCAGCCACACACACTCACACACACACACCTCTTTTGCACCAAGTTCGCTGAAAGCTGGAGCTACAGTGACGGCCCACATTTCCCATCATGCCGTGCTGGACTGAGTAGTTTGAACATGGTGGTTTATGTTGCTATTTTGAGATCTTGTCTGCTCAGTGGAATATTATTGTTAGGCTGACATCACAGATGACTGTAAAGTGCTTCAAAACATTATGTGATGAGACAATTGTAATCGTATGACCTTGTTAGTAAGTCATTACGTTACTTTGTCACTGAAAAAAGTAAGAAAAAGTAATATGTTACTGTAACACATTTCCCCCAACACTGACAGCCACAGATCTTTGATAAACCAGATGAAATGTTGTACTGAAACTGTCTTTAAGCAAACAAGCTGCTTACATTGCAGGAATTTTCCATGTACAATAAAAATAGCTGAAGCTCAGCGAGGTGGGATGAAGAACAGACCTGTTCTGTCTTCATATCTGATGTCAAGTATGACATCAGCATTAGATAAGTGTAAATTTGTCATCCTGTTTGCTGCGTCCATTTAGGCGTCTGTTTCAGTCTGCTTTACTCTTGAATTCTGATTCAGCTGGCCTCAAGGGCTCCTCTGCCTCCTCCTGAGAGTGATGTACCTGCTTATCAGCTGACTCATCATGTACGTAGTCAGAGTGAGTTGAAGTTCGTATGA
The DNA here is from genome assembly GCA_037975065.1 of Chaetodon trifasciatus. NCBI lineage: Eukaryota > Metazoa > Chordata > Actinopteri > Chaetodontiformes > Chaetodontidae > Chaetodon > Chaetodon trifasciatus. Next base: position 5,206,957 of record JBBMOE010000003.1, read on the forward strand.
CGATCCCAGTTTCATGCTGGGATGTGCAGCAAGAACGTCATATTGAGTACAGCTGTTGACTATAAAATACATAAATCAAGCATTTTTCATTAGGCTGCTTAATGAGACACCTGTCCAGACTTGTGCTCTTAAATTAATTGGCAACCTTACCAGAAGGCAAAATTAAGTAAGCAAATTCTACTGAAACAATGATTAATATTAAATGGATGTTTAGATCTTTACCGTTTAAAGCTTCTCCTTCACGCTCACCCTTGAAAAGGCATTGTCGTCTCGCCACACAACAATGTGTAAAACAGGGATTTCTTAGCATTATATTTGGCGCTGAGGGCTGCCTGCTACACCATGTGAAGTTGAGAGAATTTAAGTCAAAGCCTAAAGGCAAGGGCTGCCTCAGCAGGCATTCACAAACAATTCACTGTCAGCACAGGAGGAGCCGCTGTCATTCAAATGCAAGTCAAATAAACATGACAATATTCCTGACAATACAAGCAAGAGCATATACTCTTAACTTGGGTATGAACTTGCTAATAAGGGTGGTGATGGTTATCCATGGTTATCCTCTTCATCATGTCAAAGTCTTGCAGGGCTGCTGCCACCGAAATACCAAAGCTAGTGAATGCTTTTATGAAGAGAAAGCGTCTGTGAAATAGTAACACCACTCTTGCTTCTCCCAAATGAGGAAGATTGTCACATGTCACATGTCATCAAACATGTGAGCTGAGTGAAACAGCAAGATGAGAGACAAGCTCACCTTTCATGAATATGGTACAATACCAAGAGGCATCCCAATAGCACGCCATAAGGGCCATTCCCCTTCTCACTGTCCCTTTATTTTCTGCCATCTTTCTACTGTAAACTAGGCAGAAAAACACAGAAAATACCCCTCAGTATATGACACAAGACCACCTGATTAGGCCTTGATTGCGTCCACTATCGTGGATCCCCTGGGCGTAGAAAAAATCAGTCAATCAATCATAGTTTCGCCGAGGTAACATTAGGGATGTGGTAACCAGGGTCAGGGTTCTCAGCATGCAATATTTGGAAGCAAATATAATATACACACAAAATATATGATTTACATAGAGGTTACGCCCTGAATGATAGAAAAGGTGAGCGTGTACAACCTGATTAGTTAGAAAGAGACTGATGAAGTGAAGCAATCGGGTGCTCAGAGGGGTGGAATAATAATGAATTTCTGGAGATGGCCAAGTGTGAGGATGCACCCTGATATATGCTGAGGCATGTACTGTCCTCAGCTCAGGATGACTTTTTCCTATGGTACACTGCAGCATCCCTAATGATTCAAACTCCAGAAGTGCTTAGATCATCACAAGTGTGCTTTTACACAACACACTCATCCAAAGTTTGCAGCAGCTAAAATCACCCACAACGCCCACAGACCACATGAGTCGACACAATACTGACATACAGGTTTAAAAAAAGCTTGAGTTGGTCTCTGAAATGTCAGTTTGTGTATACAGTGAATGATCTCACAGCAAAAATCTGAAATACTGTTTTTATTTTTAACTTGTTTTACAGTTGCTTTACATGACAATACACTTTGACTTTTGTGCTTAATTTGAATTGTGTTTCACATATTTTTAAAAAGTGTACTTCTAAACACGTCATTGAGTTCTACATACATGTATGAACATTTAATATAATTCTGGGGTACTTAAAGGGATATTTCAAAGTACTAATAAAAAGTGTACTTTATTGTAAGTGTATTATAAATCGAAAGGCACTGAATTACTCATACTTTTAATAGTATTAAAGTGTACTTGTGAAAAGTGTACTTATTTCCATGTCCTATGTGATACACTATTAGCATGAATACTTTAATTTTATTTAATTTGAAGTGTATTTATGTATATTTCCAACACTGCAAGTGTGTTTTGAATGCTCATGAATTCTGATTTTCACTGGTGTACTTCGGTACACCACTCAAGTGGTACTCAAGGACTGCTTGAGTACCACTTGAGTATACTTGAAGGCAACAAAAATAGCACAAAGAGTACTTAGTGCATGGTTTAAAAAGTCAAATTTAAGTATAATATCTTTCCAGCAGGGTGTGTGGCTGCACCTGGCATCATTTTCTTCGCATTGAAACACAGAAATGTTTGGGTTCAATGTGATTTCAGCTCATATAGATTAGAGTGAAATTATAAAACCATCACAATGTGTCTTTGTAAGAACACTACGTGTCCCCAGAACAGCTTCAACACACCCTGACGGAGACTCTGCACCTCTAAAGGCTGAATGAACACACTCTCAACTGGGTTGAGAAATGCTGACTATTAAACCAGCTCACTGCCAGGTGGGGCTGCTCCAGAGAGTTTTTCCATCAATAAAGCAGTTTATTGTAATTCTGGGAGACAGCTATGCTTGTTTAGAGATCTCAGAGGTCATCACAGAGCATATGTACATTATGTTCAGTGTTGATTGCCAGGTGAAAGGTTCCTCCATGAGGTTTTTTTATGCAGGTCTCCATGAAATCAAGATCAGATTTACATGAGAGACCTGAGAACAAATAACACCAAAGATCACAACTAAGATAAATGAAATTTGTTGTTTGTTTTTTTGTTTTGTTTTGTGTTTGTTTGGATATTACGGACAAATGACCTTTGTTCCGTTATTTCATATTTGCTATGTCTAATTAGAATTTGTACTTTATGAGTCAGCTACTTATTATGACATTTGTTGTTGCCAACTTACAATCACCAGTGATAGCATAAAAAGGAATCAGGAGCTTTTTACACATTAAGTATTTGTGGGCTTTAGATCAAGTTTTGAATTAATTACGCCATCAAAGGCATACTGTCAGCTGAGAAAGGCCTGATTTGCTGTTATGTCCAAAACAAAGAAGGCATAAAAATCAGCTTTAACATGTTGAATTGGAAAATAATTTCAGTTATATGAAAAAACAGTAAAGGACCGAACTTTGATCCTTGAGGGACGCCGCTGCGGTCTTTTTACTTTAGTTTTTTTCTTTTTATTCATTTAGAAGGAAATCTTGCTCATTAAAGTTGAATTGAAATTTTTTAAAGCTTTTTATAATGGTCATTGATTTGCTTTTCATTTTTTTTCTGACATTTCTGACACTAACCACAGTGGTGCAATCAGATGGGTACAGATTAGAATGACATCTGTTGTTTTGGATTTAGCAGCATGTTTCATATTTGGTCTGCTAGGTTTCCATATCAGCTGAGATAGAGATGAGGTTTATTTATATCAATACCGACCTCTTTAATCTTGTATGAGATGCCAGAGAACCAATTAGGTTAAGGTCACCAGTGAAAAGCAGCTCAGAGATGCATATGTTAACCATAAAATCCTAATCTCCTCCGGAGAATCACTAATTGCAGAGTGTGCAAAGGGGTTAATACCAATAGCAGTGATGTGAGCATCGCATGCATCCACTTAAGTAGACATGCAATAAAGATGTTCTTTGCATAAATCAATACACCACATGCTTTACCTTTCCAGTCACATATAAACAAGATACAACCAGTTACATCTTGAGCTGGAACGTGGCCATTTGACCAGATTTCTGTCGGAGTTAAAATATCTTGGGCAGTTACATTTTTATGTCATTTTTTCAAGTTTGTACGTGCATTTCAAAGTCATGTACAACCCCCTGGAGTGCCTCAGTGGTGGTATTTATTTTCTTTTAACATCATCAACACCACCACAGATTGTAGAGTGAAGTCATGTGCAGTATACGGAAGAGGAGACTGCATAAAGTGTGAACTCAATAACAGAACTGAAATAACATTTCTGCCATAAGTTCCCAGGGCCAAAGTAAAACACATAGTAAGCAACTCACAGAATCACTCAATTTCCACAGTGATTGTGTCATTTTTCTACTGTGCTATCAAAATTACTTGAGCGAGGATGTAATAACTGATTTATTTAATTTTTTTTTTTACACATAAAGGTTTGGCTGTTACAGTGCACATTTCTATCACTTCGCATGGGGAAAGATTCTTTTTCAGAACGATACAGCGATACAGTGAAGGTGGAAATGAATTAATGTGGGAGCTGTGTGGGAGGGACTGATTATTAAAATTAATTTAGTTTTATTTCAATAAAATGCAGAGTGAGTTATTTGTCACAAACAGACAATTACACAATAAGTACACATCTGCATGCTTCAATAAACTCGCACATTGGTTCGACTGCAAAATGAGAGACTAGACGTGTGTGTTGTGATTACACCAGCATGCAGGAACATCTGCATGCATTATCACCTTGGAGCTATTCATCACACCCGTGGCACTTCCAAAATACACTGTGTTTGTAACACAACATGTGCACGCACCAACTTAGACTCCACATACTCTCTCATTAAGCAGCTAGGGAAGGGAGGAGAGACTGGAGAGTTGCCCAGACCAAACCCTGTCAGGTCAACCATGCAGAACATAATTTCAGGAGGAAGGAGCGAGAAAAATAGGACAGCTCTGCGAGGAAAAGGGGGAAATTAGCGAGTGGACACCACAGCTCTTAGCCTCGGGAGTGATCACAGCCACCACGCTGAGATAAGCCTCGGAGAGGTCAATAAGGAAAACCATTAGCTGACAAATGACCACCGCTATAATGCCATTATGAAGTAGGTCCATAGAAATCAGAGGGTGCATATCAACACATGAAAAGGAATAACAACAGCCTGGACATTAAGACTAATGCTTCCCAGTGATAATCCCTTATTTCTAACTTTGAAATGATCATTAAGTTGCACCACTCAGATGTAAATGGGACATTTCAGTCATTTCAGTACTTTATGCTTTAAGCTCTAATCCTCCATACTGTTCAGGCTCAGAGCTCAGGCAGGCTCGCTTACAGGAGGGTTGGTCGTTTGGATAAGGCTAGTGCTAGGCAAAACTATTTCCTCCTCTCACTTTCTGTGTCTATTCATCTCTGGCTTGTGTCATAATAAAACCTGCAGAGACGCACAGAACCCTGAAAAAATAACTTTGGTCAGGATAGGTCTGCAGAGATCTCCACATTATTCAGGGCACCTCTGTGGCCTTGTTTACACATAAAAGCACCCCCTCTCCGTGATAGCCCTGATGTTGGATTAATGTTGTCATTTGCACCTATTGTTTTCATCCCTCCAACCTATTCTTCTGCATCCATACTGTCCCCTTGTGTTGCAGTTTTCTCTATAGCCTCTAGCCTTTCACCATCCCCATTGCCTCCCAGCCTGCTTCTTTTCCTCCCTCCACTGATTTGTAAATGAGCAGAGCGCCCAATGGATATATCACTAACTCCATTAAGCAGATACTGTTCGCCTTAAGGTGCAGCCTGGTGTGTGAGTGTTTGTGTTTGTGCACACACGTGTGTGTGTGCGCACTGCATGTGCACACATTGAGAGAAGGGGAGAAAAGGGGGTATGTGTGCAGTGTTGTGTGTGGATTAAGTGCATGTGAGGGCGGGCCGCAGTCATGAACCACTGAGGTCAAATTTGCAAAGATTGAACATAAGCACCCTTGTTCCCATTTTCCATCCATCTAAGGTGGAACAGCCATTAAATTAATGACCTGGTCTCACAGCCTGCATGTGTATGAGCCTGTATGTCAGTGTAAATAATGCATGTGGGTAGGTAGGAGGCCAAACAAGAACCTCAAATAATGTAAATTTTCACATGAAAGATGAGCAGGGAAAAAAGAAGACCAGACAGAGGGAAGGCCACTTGAACAAATGTGCAACATAGGATCTATACAGCACTTCAAAAAAGCCCTGGATTTAGCTTTTAGGCGTGAATGAATCGTATTTGTTTGTCACAATAGACATATTCCATTAGTTATGGGTGTGTGCCTCGATGATAATCAGTTTCTGCTCTGTCTCCTTGGAATTCCTAGTATACATGGCCTGCAGAAGCTTCGACAATGAGAATCTGCTGCAACAATGTGGAAGTTTCCACCATTCCCTCCTCTATTCCTCCATGCATCACAGATCAATATCAGTGCCACCACCTTACTTGTTATCTGAACGGTGGAGTCTGGGTTGATGGAGGAAGCGCTCCATCAAGTGTGTAACTTGGAAGTGTTACATTAATTGGTACTGGAATCACTGGGCTTTCTATGCCTTAGAGAGATGAGGCGATGGCGTGTGGGTTGTATTCATGAACTGCAGTATGAAGTGATTGGTTGAATTGAATGCTGTGAGGAAAGCGTGGAGCTGTAATCATCTGGCATTATTGTTGTGCTGGAGATTTTTGCCCCTTTTAGCTGCACCTTTCTTAGGATCCCTCCTCCTCTCTGGGTGTGTCCTTGCCAGAAACACATTTGAAGGCATAAACGTCTGCTACCTCTCACTCTTTAAAACATGGATGATGAGGATTTAATCTCCTCTAAGTGGCCAAGGTGAGCTAGAGTGCTAAAGTACTCTTGAAGTGTCCTGATAAAAAAGAAAACACAGTTTTACTGGAGGAACAGCATCTGTTTTCACCTTGTCTGTTGCTTGTGGGAGGTCATATTTCTGAATCCTGTATTATTCTTTACATAATGTGCGGTGCTCGAGTTTAATTGAGGCACACTGTATGCTTTGTGCAATCTTCATTGACAGCTAACATCCGTTTTGGATGTTTTGCGTATTGTTACTTCATTCGGATGTTTGACCTTCACTATGCAGAGTGACGTACGTGCAGAGTTTGACACTACAGGGCTGATTTCACATTCAAGTTTCCCTGTGCTCGCCTTAAATCTGAGTTAAAGTCATGCAGCAACCACAAGCATGACTTTTGTGACATTACAATGGGTTTTGCAAGCAAAGTGTGGTTCCGTGTGCGGCTTACAGAGGCGTGATAGGCTCAACAGATCTTATATGGAGCTTGTATTCAGTAGTTGTTCCTTATGAATGAACAATAATTGTGCAGATATTTGTTTTTTTAATGAGGCGAATTAGCTTTTTGTTATTGTAATTATTATTCCAAGCAGAGTATTTTTATAGGGCATAAATAATGTCTGGAGGGGATCTTTAAACGATGAAATAGCAAATAAAGCACTTAACTATCACTTTCCCGTTCACCCCATCCTCTCTTTTTGCTCTACTCCTCCCCTTTATCCCCTCCACGGTTGGCTACTTTCTTGGAAAGTAGTACAGTGGTGGAGAGCGAGCAGAGAAAATAAAGAATATGGAAAATGAGCTTTGGGATGCCACATAAAAGTTGTTTGTCTCCTCTCCTAAACCTGTGGGGCCCCACAGTCAGTCACACAAATGGGAGGGCAGAACATCGCTTCCACTTACAAACCAACTCAAGCACAAAGCAGCTATGTCCAATTATGGGAGGCACAAATTAAAAGTGCAAATTGCAGTGTAAAAATCTCAGAGTCAAATTTAAATGTAAAACTTGAAACCAGGGTGCGTGGAGCATTCTAATGAAGACATTGAAGGGGATTAATATGCTGAGTAATTGCTGGATATATTCTTTCTCTCTAAAGCCCTTTTTTAATCAACAGTCAACTAATTACTTAACCCAGGAATGTTATGAGTAAAAAGATGTTGGTTTCAGGAAGGTGGGTGGACAAAGAAAATACGGGCCTCCCTGCTGTCCCTTAAAAGAAAAAAAGTCTTTTCAGATATTACAATATCAGACGGAAATCTCTAAAGAATGCAGGGTTGAGGCTGCAAATTCTGCGCCTTTGACACCAGCTTAACAACAGCTCATACACAATAAATATCTACAATCCTTGGTTTGTTACAGGGGCTCCGTCCAGCTCTGGGTCCCATAAATCACCGAATAGATTTCTCCCCTCGATGGCACCCCTGTGCACAAGTGTCATATAGCCATGTTTGCAGGTCTCATGAAACTTTGAAACAGTTTTGGAGAGCAGTTCGATCTGTTTATTCTGTTGTTCAGCTCCCAGTGTGGTAATGGCAAATTTGTATTACATCAGCCGGGGAAGCTGACAAATCACCTTGGATGGAAGATACAGTGTGAGCTAATATAAAGCAGCAAAGTGGGGTGAGTTATATTGGGCAGCTAGAGAGTTAGGGGCATTATTTCACACTGACAATGCACTTTCCAACATTTGGAGGGTTGCAACATGTTCCTGTTAATCACTTCTAAAAATTTTAAAAAGTCCCGCTTATCAAAAGAGTCAAAGGTAAAAAAAAATAAAAAAAATGTGTGATGAATATTTGAGTAAAGAAGAGGAATATCCAATGAGCAGTGCATCCAGTGACCAAGCTTAAAATTCTGCCCACTGTTCCACTAATGGAGGGTTTACAGTCAGAGGTTTAAGCTTTATACAGCTCATTAAATACATTCAGCAGTAGACAAGCGCTGCTCGAGTCAGAAAGGGCAGGAAATTTACAGACACGCAAAATAAATAGGATGTGTGTGCTTGAAATGACAGGTTTATTTGATTTTTTAATGACTTATTCATAAGATTTTGTCATTAGATAAAAGAAGGATAGAGAAGTATGAAGCAGTGAGATATAAAAATATTAATTATGGTTGTTTTCAACCTGTGTGTCATAGTTTCTCAACACGACTTCTTCAGCTTTATCTCATTGGCATGCATTACAAACCTCTGCTGTCATGCCTGCTCATCAGTTGTCCTCAGTGTGTTTTTATTTACCTGACCTATCACCTGACCAGCCGCCTGCCTACACACCTGCACCCCATTACAAGTGTCGGGCAGGCAACCCAATGAGCAGTTAGCATTATACGTTTCTGCACACCACAGATATGTCCAATCTTTAAGTTCCTTTTTGTTCTTTACGTTCAAACTTAAGACAAAGGTCTGGTTATGATGGGGCACCAAAACCACTTGGTAATGGTTAGCAAAAGACGTTTTGTCTCTTTCTTAGTCACCACAAACGTGACTCCAATGGTAGTGTGCTGACCACTAACACTAACCGTATAGCACCATTCATCAAAATCCTGGTGCAAAAGCAAAGAAGTCAGGCCCCACATTGTTGAAGACACAGAGTGTGAATGGGATTATTAGCTGTAATGTGTGTGACAGTACTGTGTTAGAAAACAAACCGGATTGAGTGACAGCTTATGAGGAGATCTCCAGGAAAAGTTGCATTTGTGTCATAAATTGCTCAAATCGCAAATGTAATGGGTGGAAAATGTTCATTATCCCAAGAGGGAAGCTTAGAGTGCATAATTATTCATTAGCATATAGCGATCTTGTCTGAGCCCTGGATTTTAATAAGGCGGTGGATGGTTTTGCATTGAAACTGCAGGAAGAAATTCAAGTTTTCTTTTTAAAACAGCTCTCAGTGTTACTGCATGTGTACGGCTGTATATTTACTATTGCTAACATTTGTCAGCCTCCATGATCAATGCTTTACTATTAGGTCTGAGAGATCAAAAATGCATCACATTTAAATCAAACTGTGTGCAGAATCTATTTTCATGACCCTGTGTGGCTGGTGAATAATATTTAAATCCTGTTATTTAGTTGGAGTGAAACTTTGCATGGCATCTAAAATGTGATTTTGCATGAGTGAATCACAGCTGGCATTTAACTGTCTGGTATATTCAGAGGGAATAGCGGGATTCTCATACATGCTGATGTTATTAATATAATATCCAGAATGAGGTGCTTCTGTTCTCTACTTGCGCAGCAGGCAAACAGCAGGGATTTGCTGATGATGTTTTTTCAATGCTAATGCTACTTTTGTGTTTTTAACCCATCCTGCCTGTTGATGGTTTGGGACACTCACAGTTCCCTTCTCGCTTCTCTAGAGCGTTGTGCAGTCTGTGTTGGCATGATTGCTGCTACTGTAGCTGCCCTTTCTCAGTGGAATTCCATGTGTCATGTTAGCAAGCCATAGCTGCCTGTGAATCAGTGACGGGTGGTAAAAAAAGTTTGGAAAATGCAAGGATGCATGCAACATTTACCTCTGAACAGTTTATCTCCGGGACTCCAGCAAGCTGCTTTAAATACCAAAAGATATCATGACAGTGTGGCAATGAGTTTTCTACCCACCTGCTGCACGTGCATCCTCGGCTGTTTGGAAATGGCAAACCTGTCTATATGCACACTCCCCAGGCAGCCTTCTTCATTTTGATTGTCAATGTTGCTCTACATATCTTTACACCTGTTTCTCCTGCATGTGCTTGTGACTCATCCCGCTGCTTGTACATTACAGACTGCTAGTTTCATCATTGACTGAGTTAGATTGTTTTTACTCCACTACTTCTCCCTCATGGGCGTCCATGAGGATCCACCTCGAGCTTGGCACCTTTTCTGGTGTGCGTAATAATGGCCGTGTGAAACTTTTTCACTTAAATTAGCACAGAGCTTTGAGTGGCACCACCCTGTAAGCTGATCCAAGTGCTGCCCATCCCAACACACCCAGAGCATCACCAGCATCACCACCTGTTAAATCCAGAAAGCAAATAAAACATGTCATTTCAGCACTGCGGCTACAGCTCTTTAAAAAGCAGCAACCGAACTGTTATCAAGTCTCGGTGATAAACGTCCATTTTTAGCATTTTCTTAGCTCTGCCCACACTTGTTTACTTGGCTCGCAGCTGGTCTTTTTCAAAGTCACATCATATCACAAGCAGCAGCAGCGGCGTGGACTTCTCATTGTGACAGCTTGAAAGCTTTCCTGTGTTTTACTCACCGGAACGCCCACATCAAAAATCATTTTTACACATGAATTTTCCCTATGAAATTAAACCTAAATGAACCAGATATTTTTTTTATTATTTGGCTGAGCGCGAACATGACAGACGATTGTGACTGTGTTTTTTGACTCTCTGTAATCACAGACATCCATTATTTTTTATGCCAAAACAGCATCATTCTTATAATTAATGCCCATTCATCCATTAGCTTTAGCTGTTAACTTATTAGTTCTTCTCTGACACCCTCATGTGAACAGGTGGTTTTAGGTGTTGGACATACACTTCTCGGCTAATCATGTAATGCTTCATTTGGCAAGCCGTGCTAGAAGAGGGTCCAGGCCTGAATTTACAGACGATTAGTCATTTTTAATCTGAATAAACATAAGGTCTTTGTTAAAAGTCAGTGACTCTGGACTCCTGCTATTATCACACTTGGCCATGGCATGAAATGACAGGCCTGATGGTGTTGTATATTCATGTTCGTGGCAAGGGATAATCAGCATGCTAGATACAATGGGACTGTACCCATGGCCCAGTCATGGCTTGCATAGACCCACAGGGTCCCCATTAGGGAGATCAAACCAGAATTTCTTTCTTTTTCTTGAACCATGCATTTAATTATAACGTATATATTTTTTTACTGATTTTTAATGGTATTCTGTGAGGAAGATAATATTTTTGAAATCAGATCATGCAGTGGGCTATGCATCTGCTGTTTTCCTGCAGCTCTGTATCCTGATGGCATTGTGGTGTTCCTTCAGTGTTGATGTCTGCTACCCCATGGTGGGGCCCCCTGACCTTGGTTTTGCTCTTTGGGTGGACTTGGTCATCTTTTAAATGAATAAATTTTAAAGAAAAGATGGCTGTGATGAGAAATAGATGGGTTTGTCGGTTTTGTGGCCGCAAACTGTTCTGCTCCTCTTAGTTTAAAGGATAACCTGCGAAACTGCTGATTTTATTCATGCTGTCGTCAAATGTTGACGGTGAGGATGGTGTTTTTTTGTTGCTCGTTTTGCAGGGTAAAATCTTGTTTCTTGATAAATTCAGACCTGTGGCGTGTGCTCTCCTTGGTGCCGAAGTGATGTTGATGTTGTTGCCATTTGGCAGATTACTGTGTGGATTATTGCCTCGCATGTCCTCAAGGTTCTCTGTGGTGAACTAGTCATAAAGGCCGCGGCTGAGTGTGGTGATCCTGATGTGGGTGTTTTATGAATATTCCACCCTGTTCAGATTCTGCACCAGAACCTGTGACTGGCGGACAAACCTCTTTCCCATTATCCGGAGAGACTGACAGTCCATAACATTTAATGCTACACTGATATCATGTGAGAAAAGTATTATAAACTCATTGTTGAGCAGCTACGAAAGAACATATGTTTTTATATATATGTGAATACTAAGATAATGTTGGCTGTAACAATGTTGTGACCAAAACATCATGTAGTATCAACAGTTGTTGTACATAAATGTAATACAGTTTTGTCAGGCCAGAGAAGACTTTCATAAAGGTGTGTGATGCCAGGAAATTTTTTGTGACGACGTGGCGGTTGTGCAGCGCTCATTAGTTTGTCAGATAACGCGTTCCCTGCGGGGATATGGCAGCCGCCTCCTGCATTGCTAAGTGAAGCGCTGACAGCTGTGACATCAAATCACTGTTTGAGAGCGTAACTCATCGCTGCGACATTGTGTCATCATAAAAAGGAGGCCATACCTGCTAGTCTCGGTGCAACACGCTTCACATTGTGACAGCCAGATGCACCAATCTGCAGCATGAAAGGGGTAGGTGGCAGGTGGAGGCTAAAGGATCTGCGGCGTTGAGAGAGGAGGAGACGAGAATGAGAGGTAAGAAGCACAGGGAAAAGGGGAAGAATGTGGGAGGGCAGAGTGGCATTTGAGGTATTACATGGTGCTGGTGGAGAAAGACATGAGTGGAAAGGGAAAATAAAGGACTTCAGAGTGCACTGGCACAAACAGGAGGGGTTAAAGCAGAGAAAACAGATGGATGAGAGGAAATCTGTCTGAAGTTTGAACAGACTGGCAATAATCTCATTTAAAACAAACTGTTTTATTCACTTCCAGTTGCAAAAAGGGTGGAACCAGCATATCATGACAGTCAAACACTTGTCCTATCGCCAGCTGAGGAGCTGGCTTTAGTCTGGTAAACACAAATCACTGCCAAATCTTACCCAAACCAGCCACGCAGCTGCAATTTGTTTCTTTAAATACCCTAAACAGAGATGCATCAGTTTATATTGTGATGTTCTGAAGCAAAACCATGAACTTCTTGGCGATGCATCTCATTCAGAAAAAGCGCAGCTACATGTACACAAGATGTATGTTTCTGCATTCATGTCCCACAGCTCGTATCTGACATTTAGCTTTCAAAGAGAAGCAGTTTGTGTGAAGCCAGCAGAGTGATTTTGACAAGCTGAGTCTCACGCTCGGAGTGTGTAGTCTATCTTCTTTCCCTGCGTCACAGGAAAGCGCGTGGTTGACTTGGATGGCAACAAAACAGCAGGGGGTCCCAGGCAATAGTATACCCTTGGGTGCTTTGCAGACTTTCCCCCCTAGTTTCAGCAGGCCCCACGCTGAGCTCATTCAGCCATCTCAAATACTGGCCAAAGTTTTGAAGTCAAGAATATGACTCCTTCTGTTGACTGAATGGTTTTTTGCAAGACTCTGGCTACCCAGCTTGCCGGATGTGTCACAGGTAAAGTCAAAATCATTATTCTCTGCAGATGAATTTGCAGTATCATCCTGATTCAACAGACCTGGACAGGCAAACTCATCTGCAGTTGCCCTCCAGAAAAACTGCACGTCTGGCTTCCTCTTAATAATATTTTCCCACATCTTCCTTCCTTCCTTGCTCGATGCATACATTTCTCTATTTCCATAATGTTCAAGCACGTCGCTGTCTCATGCAACAGTTGTGTTCTCACATTAGAGGTGCAATAATGAACCGGCTTGATGAATAAAACTCTGTTTGCAGAGGCATTAGATTGTTCATCATAATGGCTGATCCACATAGGGCCAAACAGATTTGAAGCCAGACCTGCTCTCATCCAAAGCCAGCAGAGGATTTCACTGCAAATTGATGCAGTCCCGTTTACAATGTCCCTGCCTGAGTACTGATAGAGCCCTAATAAATCAAGGCAATCACAAGGAGATATGGGGAAGACTTTGTCGTAAATCCCAGTGGGATCATAAACGTACAGCATCTAAATGCGTCTGTCCACAGTACCTGTCTCTCTCGGTTTCACGCTATCAGTCTTGGTATTACTTTCTTTTGTTGTTCTTCCTTTTCTCGGTCTACTTCATTTCAAATGCTCCCATGTCGACATCGATCCTGTCTTTATTTAAATTGTACAAGTGTTGATTTGCGCTGTCACTTCAAATGTTGGTTTGATGATTGTGCCAAATTTCTAATGGAATTCAGCAACAGTAAAATCATTCATAGAAAGAGGAGCGGAGTGCAAAGCATTACACATCGCTAGTTACAGCTCTCAACAGCCACCTGTTGGAGCTGTCACTTGTGGGACTTGTCATTCCACTTTGACGCTGTAGTTGGCGCCCTGCTTGACTTAAAGAGCAAACACATTCAGGAGGCCGTCTGGACTGTAGAAATAAACAGGGTACGTACCTTGTTATGCCTCTGCACAGCGTTAAGTGTTCAAATAAACAAACGTGGACTGGGTAAAAATGGGGTTGTTGGTTACATAGACCAGGACCCAGTCATCGATGAGGCGATGTGAGGAGGAGTGGAGGCCATGGTCACAATGCCTTTCTCATTTAAGCCTCACAAAGGTAATTGTGGAGGCTGGCACTGGTGCCTAAAAGAGCATCAGCAGGCACTGAAAACATGAAGAAGAGCTCAGACTCTACTTTCCACTGAAAACTGCTAGAATATTTAACACGCACGCAAGCCCACCTATGAAATATGTGTTAGAGAGGAGTGAAAGTTCTGGACACTGTATCAAAGATCACAAGAAATCACGAGAAAATCAAGAAAGCCATGGAGGGTATGCACTTCATCCACCTTTTTATTTGAAGAATGGAGATTGCAGTGAGGTTGTTAAAAGTACAGATGCGTCACAACTTTTTTGATGCAATGTATTTAAAATGATTATTTCTACATTTAACAGCATCCAAAGTGCCAAAGCTCTGAAAAGAATAGATCTAGAATCTGATTTTCAAGCCGAGGATGCACAGAAGAAACAACAGGTGAGAAAATCAACTGGTCCTCAACCATTACTATTAATATTATTACGCAATAATAATCATGCATTGTCTTGCTTGGTAATTAGTTAAATACAGTTTTTAACACAAAAAGTCTGTTTGGTTAAAAGGAGCTCTATTTATATTGGTGACTTGTAATAGTTTACCCACTTTTTAGTCGATGGTTAAATCTAACCAACCACTGGTGGACGGGTTATAGGACCTCAAGCAGTCAGTATGAACCACAAGGATATGCAAACCACTTCTCACTTTTCATGATAGCGGGGCCTTGAGCGAATCTACCTGAAAAAGCAGTGCAGCACTTTCACTTTCTTCACACTATTTTTATAAATAAATTGTCCCTTTAGGTCACAGAACTCCCCTGAGCAACATCCCTTTATGGAGATGACCCGAGCCTGCTGAAATATTCCCGACAGTTTTAGCACCTCTTGTCTTCTACTGTGAATCACTGGAGTCAGCATGTACCAGAGCATCCTGCCAAGTACATTTATCACCACATATTGATGATATTGTGTGTTCCTGTAAGGGGTGAATGCAGGTGCTTTGGTGCTCACTATCTCCATAGCCAGAGGTGTAACGTCACTGCTTCATTATTTAAAAATATTATAGAATGTGTTTCTCCTGTCAGATGAGCATCTTTCACCCAAGTCTGGCTTGCATCAGAAGCGAAAGGTGGTGCGGTTCTGGGGTTGACCAGCAGGTGGAGAAGTTTTCATGGGCTTCTTCTACCCCCTCCAGCCCCCACCCCTGTCCCTCCTCTGTGTCTCCTGCTGCCCCTGATGAAAGGAGTTCCTGCACAAACTTCACTCCACTCCACAGAGGGAGAACATATGTTCAGAGAGACACCGAGAGTCAAACAAAGCTCTCAGTCTGGACTCCTTTTTTGGTGTTGGATTACTTCTCAAGTCGGGGTCTTCATGCCTTTTTCAGGCGTCTTTGTGTCAGAGCATATGAATGTTTGTGTGTGAAGTGTGCATGTGATTGCAACAGCTTGCAGACATGGATGCATCCCTTGCTGTGAGCTCTCCTCTCCT
Source organism: Chaetodon trifasciatus (assembly GCA_037975065.1). NCBI lineage: Eukaryota > Metazoa > Chordata > Actinopteri > Chaetodontiformes > Chaetodontidae > Chaetodon > Chaetodon trifasciatus. The sequence goes on from JBBMOE010000003.1 coordinate 5,222,824, forward strand.
GGCCCTGCTGCTCTCTCTTCATCTCCACTGCCGCCTCTTTGTCTGGGCCGCAATGGACTCCTGCTATGATGAGGAGGGCACCTCAAGCCGTTGCATGCCCAAGTTTGAGAACATTGCCTTCAATCGTACCGTGGTGGCATCGAACGTGTGCGGGTCTCCACCTGAGGACTACTGCATGCAGACCGGCTCCACGCGTTCCTGCCACCTCTGTGATGCGTCAGACCCGGTCCTGAGCCACAACACCAGCCTCCTGACAGACTTCCACAGGAATGAGGAGAACACGTGGTGGCAGAGCCAGTCCATGTATTATGGTATCCAGCACCCCAATTCTGTCAACCTCACCCTCCACCTGGGTAAGAGCACAGCAGCACATCCTCAGTTCAGTCTGACCCCAGAATTCTTTGGTTTGACTTTCCTCAACTTGCAGGAGGAGCAGGAGGGTGGAGGGATCTAGGTCAAGTAAGCATGTGCTCACGGTTCACTTATGGTCTCTGCTCTTATAATGTTGTGCATAATGTCCTGTTTTATCTTAAAGTGCTTGAAAGCTTTTGTGAGCTGCGTTTGTTGTGTCCAGAAATAGAATATGAATATCAGAAACAAATTACATGCAGATGGTTTCCTGTGTTAAAAGGCTGGTAATGGGATTTCTTATTAGTTTTCTTCACACCATTTGACTTTAAGAGTCTTTTCCTTTTTTCATGTTCCTTTTCTGAGGAAAAAACTCTCTTGACTTTGTGTACTGGCAGTCAGATGATGTGCAAATCTTTAACACAATCCAGCTGTGCTTAACAACACATGATTTGTATTATTCAGTCGCAGCTCTGAGCTGTCTTAATAAAAAACAGTTTTGGCTCAGACACGACTTAGACTTGGTGTGTCTGTGAGTACATAGCCACAAGGGCATGTCTGAGAATGTGGTTGGATTTAAAGTGGATGAGGAGGACACACAGTTGCGTCTGACATGCCTAGATAGCAACTGAGTGATGGCCCAGTGTTGGCCCACGTTTGCTTTCGTTCAGCCCACATACCGCCATGGAGTATTGGTGATCAACCTGAATCTGGCTGTCAAAATACAGTCACAACTCAAGCTGATGAGGCCACAATGCACAGACTTCACAGAAACATGTCTCCAGAATGATTTAGGCAAGAGCATGGCCACAAATCAATCTTCATCTAAACGCTTTAGCTTAAAATCCACATTTTCACAGTATATCACATTACAAATCAGACATGTTTTACAACAAACTGAAGCCGTTTAATACATTAACAGAAATCCCAGGTAATAAGCAGCTGATAACCTGCAGAAAAGCCCCAAGTTTGACAGGATAAGACTATGATAAGGAAAGGAGAACTGAAGTTAGCCATCCATTTACATAAAACACATTTGGAATTCAAAAGATACACTTACTTTTCAGGGAGGTAACTTCCATTAACCCCCCAGCCAGAGTCATTTTTGCATAGCCAGAACTTGGTCAGCAGGTCCACTGTCACTTGAAATTATGCAAATTTTCCCTTCATGAAAGTTTTCATAAAACTCTTCCAGAGAATTCCCACAGAAATGTATTTCGAGATAAATTTAGCTTTGGCGTTTTGAAATGTGGTCAGACTCATATCGTTAGCACAGCTACTGTCAAAACTCATTTGTAACCCAAAAATTATGGCTAAATATCTAAACAGCTTGCCATGGCTGCATAAGTTTAAAGCAGCAACATATGGATTAGATAGCATAACATTTCACAAATAATGTAGCAACTGAGAGAGTTGTGTTTGCCTGCAGTTGTTTAATTGATGCAGCTCATGAGGCATTAGAAAGCACATGTGCATTGTTGAATAAAATAAGATTTTGATGATGCGTGAAGTGCGTGAGAAGGAGAGTGTTATGATTGTGGGAAAAGAAGTGGATTCTTAATTGCAGTATCTTTTGGCATTTTGTGAAAGGAGCCAAACTCTTTAAAACAGATTATTGTTGTTCGCACAAATTATGCAAGCATCATGTTTCTCCAGTGCTAAGTGGATTACTTCACAGCACTTCAGTCTGGATGCTTTTCTCTTGTTTGACACTTGAAAAGCTTGACAAACAGTTACTTATATGCAAGTAAACCATCTGGGTCAACTGTCTTTCAGTTAGGATAAAAATGGATTTAAGACAGGTAACAGCTTGGTTCCAGTAAGCTCAGGTAAGATGGGTTTGGGTTGTGGTTCAGTAAAATGTGATTACCATCAAGTTAATTAATGAAACTTCCTTAATTAATCCGATTTGTGCTGGACTTGGAATGGAACCTGAGTTTTCAGGATTACCTCCTTCACGCACTCTTTTCCTTTGGGAAAATGCATTCGACTCACTTTTTGTACACTGTGTGCATATTTGCATTTGAAGACATTCCTCATTTCACAAAATTTTATGAGACCAGCTTGAGCCATTAGCATCATTATCCCATTACCATGCTGTGGAAAACTGCTGAAAGAAGTAACGGACCACATTTGTCACTTTAACTGAATTAAACTGTGGCGATTAATGTTACAAAGCATTAATACAAATCTTTGTATGAAATTACCTTTCCAGCTTCCATTTATTTCTGGAGCTGTGTTTGAACGTGTGCGTAGGTGTGTGTGTGTAGGTGCATTACTCACATTGTGGAGACATAAATCTGTTAGCATGGTCACATTGTGGGGACTCACCTTCCCCGTGGGGACAAAATGCAAGTCAACATAATGAAAATCATTTAATTTTAGGTTGAAGACTTGAGCTAAGGGTAGAGTAAGGTTTGGTTTAGGATAGGTTAGGGTAAGGGTGAGAGTTAGGCAATGAATGTAAGTCAATGAATGGCAATGAATGTAAGTCTATGTAAAGTCTGTGTGTGTGAGGGTGTCAGCAAGTACACAGGAATTTGGAAATTTGAAGAATACTTTTATTATTGAATTAAATTAATACAAAGTAAATGATGCTGTATGATGCTATATATTAATGTGCCACAGGCAGGGTGCTAACAAGCCATCAAACCCAAAACAAACTGACTTACAAAGCCAGCAATTACTCCTACATTTAATTGGGAAATATGCTTAAATGAGAAGAGTGATACCATTCTTTTGTCTGTCCATTGAATGTGAAGCTTTTTTGCTTAGTTTAGCATAAAGGCTGGAAACGAGGGGAAACAGGAAGCCTAGCAGCACCTGTAAAGCTCACTAATTAATATGTTATGTCTGCTTTGTTTAATACATCGTCTTCTGAAGTCTTGACACCATCATATGGTTGTCAGGTAACCTTACAGCCGAGAGTCACTGAGTCAGAGTCTTTTTGTCTTGATTTAACAGGCAGTAGTGATTGGTAAATTCATGGTCAATGCACGTCAAACTCTTGACAAAAAAAGCACATTTCCAAAAATATTTAACAATTCCCACATCTTGAAAAATAAAAACTCTGCCTGTATTCAAAAGAAAGCTGTGCCAAGTTTTTGAAAAACGTTCACCCACAGTGTAGCAGTAATAAAATTCATTCGCTAAATAGTTCAGGTAATCCATCACACAATATATTCACAAACTGGAGGAAAACTTAAATTTTCCCATAGGTGTGAATGTGAGTGAGAATCTGTTACCCTTAGTTAGAATGGTGATCTGTCTGGGTTGTGCCCTCATTTTCTCCAGTGTGTGCTGGTGCAGACACCAGCCTTTACTGCTCTGTGCAGGATGAGTGCATAAAAATGGGTGCAGAGGTGGGTATCCATAATTTCTTTAGCTATGACTGGTAAGAGTACAAGACACAGGTACAAGAGTACAAGACATAATCTCATATACAGACAAATTTTAGACTTGAATGGTTACTTAGGCTGATTTACTGCTTGCTCTTTGGAATACTCGCTGCCTGTAACGACTAAATTTCCCCACTGTGGGATCAATAAAGTCTTAACTTATCTTACAGCTTGTCTAAGTATGAGCAACTTTCTGATTAATTATAGTTAAAAGGGTTTCAAAGTTGGCGCTAGGCATATGGATATTGTTAAGCATAACCTTCAACCTGCAATAACTGTTTTGGCCACTTGGTGGCAGTGAAAAAAAATTTGTAGACGCAATGATTAACTTGAATCAGCTTGTTAGCAAACAGTTGCCTATTGATACACTTCCAGTAGCCACAGAGCAACCTTAGCATTCACTTGGAGACGTGTCTCTGGCTACCTAAGAAATGTAAGTCCAACATTTACCCTCCTTTTAGCTCTGTTTAGGACTCCCAACAACTTTGGAGGGAAATATCTGGCTCATTAGCTGCTAAATGCTAACGTTACACCATGGTAACCAGCTAGCCACTAGCTAGCTAGTTTTTAGGGCTTTTAGCTTGACCTGCTGACCAAAAACAACGTGGCGGGGGTTGAAAAGCTGTCTGTTTCCACTTGAAAGATTGTAGACAGCACAGCAGAGAGGAACTTGAGAGTCAAGTGACAATTCTGTGCGTTTGTCGCTGCGAGTTATTCAGCCTGTCGCATTATGAAAATATTGATTACAGTCGCTTCAGCTTGAATTATCTTCTGTGTGTGTTTGGACTCTCCACAATCAGTCAGCGAAGATCTGTTCAAAACTAGTCATTTTCTTGACAGGTCAGGAGTGGGCGCTACCCCCACATCAAAAAGCCCTGCTTCAAAGAACAAGAGACAGGGACAAAACATGATGACAGGAGCTGAAAATGTCAGCGCTTTGACCGCAGAGGAACTGTTACATCACGTGCTCTGAAAGCAAGAAGTGCGTCCGTCAAATGGACAGTATTGATTTCCAATATCAAGTAGAAGTCTGGCTGTGTTTCGAGGCTTTGTTGTTTATAATCTCCGGCTATTTCCTTTCCAAAGGTGCCAACGCTGCTGCTGCTGCAGAGGCATGCTCCATGTTGTCTGGAGGGTTTGTTATTCTTCAAACAATCCCAACACCCACGAGTCTGTCTCCAACAGACTAAATTGACCTTTGCCCCTTTGTGCACATCTCCCAAACATGTGTTTTTCTATATCAGATGCCTTTGGATTATTCTAGCGTTCTTAAAAGACGGGACTGTATTTTCATAATGCAGAGTTTTACATAACTGGAGATTCGTAAATTTTGCATGTGTGGCGTCTTTTTGTTCCATATGAAAGCTCTGCGATCCATCTGGGCTGCTGGTGGGGGGCATCCTCGACATTACTGTTTTCTTTTGCCTCTCCAAACAAAACAAGCTCTCTCTGAAGGAAAAGCAGGCAAATGCTGGGATGATAAACACAGCAGTAGGATGTAGGGGCACATGCTGCAGCCAGGTCAGAGCGGGTCTGCGGAAGAGTAGGAAGAAACGGGGGAGTCGGGCTGCTTCAAGGGGAGTAAACAAAACATAATGAGGAAGAAGAGGAGGGGAGGGGAAAAAGAAGAAAATGCTCAGCGGTTTGCTGGTAAGGAATTGGGGTCAGGTTTTTCCCACAAGAGACACACATTCGAACATGGATGTCTGCAGCTGGTTCTCATTCAGAGCCGTCAAAGAAAACCAACATCCTGTCTCAGATGTAAAACAATTATAAAAGTCTGCCACAGTTGGCGTGACGCTCTCGCAGCCAGATTATTGGCCCGCATGTGAGACGCAGTTCCCTCCTTCCATTCGGTCTCATTTGTAAACTCGGAGAGTCAGCGTGAATAGAAGATAAATCCGCTCATCTGTGTATTTGCTGATCACAAAAATCTCAGCTTGGAGTAAATAGATTGTAAATATTGAGTCTTCAGCACTTGTAGTGAGTTTAGTCTCAGTCTGGGCAGACCAGGGCAGCTGTGTTACGTTGACATAAATGACTCAGAGCAGGTCAGACGCTGTACTTATGCAGCTCCCAGCCTGTACTCTTTAAGTAGTCCAAATAGGCGTTTTAATGGTGTGTCTGTACTCAACATGAACAGCTGTGGCTGGATTTGTGAAGCCACACGATTCTGGATTTAAAGTCACATTGGGGTTTTTTACAGGGTTTCCGAGCTTGCCTTTATTTTCAGTGATGGAAGTTGCTCGGTGAACATGGAGAGGCTTCTGCTTTAGACTGTTCTGTCCGAACTGTGTTTTACAAACTGTTCCCAAGCCCGTGTAGTAATGTTCTTTGTACAGTCATGTGTTTTGCAAAGTGGTGAACCTCGCCCCATCCTCGCTTGTGTACAACACGCCTGGTCCACACATATACAGGTATTTTTCAAAACACAGCTTTTTCTGTGCATTTTGGCCTTCAGACCTCAAATAGCTTTTTTTCAGGCCTCTGATTGGCTGTCTGTTCACTTGGTATGCTCTGCACGAAGGAGGAAAAATCCTGTTTAAAAAAAAAAAAATACCTGTGCAACCTGTGCCACTTTCATACCCAGTCATGACACTCTCACCTGTTACCAATGAGCCTGTTTACCTGTGGAATGATCCCAACAGGTGTTTTTGGAGCATCCCACACCTTTCCCAGTCTCCTGTCCTGACTTGTTTGAAACATGTTGCTGCATCAAATACAGAATAAGCAGATATTTACAAAAATCCATGAAGCTGTTGAGGTCAAACATTAAATATATTGTTGTCCTCTTTCCAGTTGAGTGTTTCTCAGACAGGATTAGCAAATTATTTACAGTCTGTTTTGTTTATGTTTTACACATCAACCCAAGTTTTTTGGAATCGGGGTTGGATAAAGTATGAGCTCCGGATGGAGGATGAATCACGAATCATTTAACATTATGCATAAAAACCGACAAATATCGTTTGCAATTAGTCTGCGCTTCATCACAGGGGATAAACAACAAATGTTTCATCTTCTGCCTCCCTGTAGTCCCCACAGGGCTGAGCTCACCTCATGCAGGGAGTAAATGAAAGCTAAATGATCTTAGTTCTCCTAAAGGAAAGATACCATTAGAGACTGCTGCAGAGACAAGAGACAGAGATGCCTGGTTCTGACTTGGCAGAGGGACGCAACAGATGTCATTATGCCTGTACCAGTGGATGGCATCTCTCTATGAATGTGCAGAGCGGCTGAGACTTAGCATCTAATGATGTCGAAAAATATCCCCATGAGTGCGATGAAGGGGCCTGTTAAGAGAGCTTCTCCATGTTACTTCTCACTCTGGTCTCCATGTGACTTCAGTTTGCGTCTGGCCAGTTAATCCCCCATAAAGCTGCACAACATTTGGCAGATCCTCAACGTGTATTCATATTCAGGAAGCGTAACTCTGCAAGTGTCCCAGATATGTCTCCAAGATTATTGTTTGAAGTGTCCACACTGAGTAAACAATGGAGGGAAGTGACACCGCTCAGTCATCCTCCCTGTTGTCAGCTTTCTCACAAAACCAAAAAAGTACGGCTAAGTTGTAAATTAATGACTTCCACACTCCAGCGTTCCTCTCAGGAAGCGTTCTGAAGAGAAAGCACGTTTTAATTCAAGCCATCTGAGCACACGCAAAAAAGACGCCCAGATGCATTCTCTCCGAACTTTTTCGTCTCGTTTTATTAAACATGTACCTGAGAGACTCATCCCTGCGCTTATTATGCACCTTCAGAAATTACTTTTCAGACATTTCCTCAGTTACAATGCAACACCAATTACAGTGCGACCTAGTCAAATCTGCTAAATCCCCCAACACCAACTCAAATGGAAATCTGGGTATGTCTCGGAGATGCAGAGATTGAGCTCTGAAACTCGTTTTCCTTTTTCACAGATTGAAGTGGATTCGCTGCTTTAGGGGGGAGCACAGAGTCTCTTTTTCTCTGCCCCCCCCCCCCCCCCCCCCCCTCCATGGCTGCTC